>BGPR01036578.1:0-15479 GCA_013235015.1 Araneus ventricosus
TTTTAGCGTTTATAAACAAAATTAAACCGACAACGATCTAGCCTTTTTAATTAACTTTTAATTTAGTATAATCATTAAAACGCTTATAAAATTTAAATTCGCTACTGTGAAAGATGGGAACATGAGTAAACACTGATGAGAGTAACAAGAGTTGTTATTTTTTTCAGGCTTTACTATAACAATTTTCTCAAGCAATATCAAAGACCTTGAACTTTATAAGTCACAAAAAATTCTTTACCCCAATTGGAATAAAGAAAAACTTAAAAGTTAGATTCATTGATCAAACCAACTTGAACTTGTGTTTATGGGATTTGAAGCAACAATGGCTATTATCCCCTACTTCCAATTAGATGCAGTGCTAATCGTTAATGATCAAAGCAACTATTCTACTGTTTTCCTTTGTAAACAACCTCAGAAATTGATCTGTATGCACAGCGTAACCGATTGCTTTCATTCAAATCATCCGAGTCTTAGAATCCTCTCCACGCGAAGAAACTTATCTGCTGCAACAAAACATGGCGATCTCACAGACAAGACGCCTTCCGCCTGCAAGAGCAACATTCTTTCCCTATCTCCTTCTCCCTCCCACCCAAAACACCTGTCTTTCACTCTGGAACGAGGAGACCGTATAGGAAAGGGGAGTCCGGATCCGTAAGGGGAGTCCGAATCCCAATACGAACGGGGAGTCCAGATGCTTACGGGGAGTCCGAGTCCTTAACGAGGAACGCATTCGTTCCTTTCAGCCGGACTCTAGTCCTGTCGTCCCTTTTGAGGATCCGGATCTTCGGATTCGTTCTGGAGTGAACGAGCAATCAATCACTAATTCCCTCTCGTGTCCGTCGTCTGTTTCATCATCATGGCTTTTACTGTAAAATGTGCTGCTGATATAATTCGAAGGTATGTTTTGAGAAAACTTTTCTGAGATCGTGTTTAATTAATGATTTCTAGTAGGGTAACATTTCCACCTTTTTGGTGCTGTTTGAGTGAAATAAGTAGAAAATATAAGCTAGTTTTCAATATTGTCAGCACTTCTTAAAATTTCAGCTTTAAAAAAAGGTGCGTTTCAATAACATTACAAACTAACTACAATAGAAAATTTACGCACTGAAATGTACTAACTGAGTCATTATTACTTATCAGAATTTCCATTTCATAGCGCCCCTCAATCCAATCGATCTCATTAAACTGGAAAAAAAAGCCTAATTTCTGAAGAGAATTCGATTAAAGCATTTGCATCATTATTAAAAATACTTAATGTTGAAGTTTTCATAGTATCATTGAGTAATATTTAACCAAGAGATTGCACAGTTTTTTCTTGATGGATCTTATAAAGGAATGATTATATTTAGGAATGATCTGGAATTCAGTAATAAAAAAAAGAAAAAGATATATTTTGTCTTTACATAAGGCTACCTAGTGCACGTTAAATTCATTGGGGTGAAATGTCCTGCTGCTGGTGTGATTTGGGAAGGGGTGTACCAACTTGGGTGTTATCCTCCTCATTTGGCAGTTAGTTCAACATATGTTCTTCCTATAGCCTTTGTGTAACTTCAAACTATCATATAAATTGAATTTAATTAGATGTCCCATGTGCTCTCAATTAGTAAAGTATGAGCAAAGGGAGTGCAGGTGCTATGAATGTCCTGATGCACCATTCTTGGGATCAGCATAGAAAGCTATTTTTCAGCATTTATTTTACTTTTTCAAGTCAGACTTAGATTATGAAGCAAGTAAAAAATAATTAAATACTATGCTCTGGACCTGCATATCCTTGCTAACCTACTGCTCTAATTGATTGTGGATCATTTATTTGTAATAAGGGCTTGCGAACTGCTGAAAATTCTATTAAGAATTTAAAGAATGTTAGTTTATCATGCATCTTTGTGGATTGAATTTGTGTCATTCTTTATTTCTAACATGTGTAATCGGTCCATTTAAGAATTAAACTGTTTTATTAGCTTCAAATTTGATATAATTGCAGTTTTTTTCAAGCTGTTTATAAGTAGTTGGTGCGTAGCTAGTATTTTTCTGCTCAAATTCTTTCTCTGAAATAATGTAATTTACTGTAATTACAAACAAAAGAATGTTACATGCTTTTTAATTCTTTGAATGGGTTTTTGATGCATGCTCATTTTTGAATGCCTTTTGTTGAAATTTTCTTCTTATGAATGATGATTGACACTGTCATTCCAGTAATGAAATTTTATTATAAAATGATTATTTTTAAAGAATGAAAGTAATATCTTTCATTAAATTGGATTTCAAGTTCATGAATTGCAAAGTTAATTATAATTAAATATGAATGTTCTGTGGGTTATTATATTTTTTCATAACTGTTTATCACATCAGAAATAAATTATGAGTAATTTTATTTTAAAAGGCAAAATATAAATGCTACTATTAAATATGAAGTTAGCCTTTAATATCGATTATGATGAGAGTTAAAATAAAATGTATAAATGCAGTTGAAATAAAATATTGCTAGAAACACTTTTAAAGGATCATATGATGTTAAGCGTTGTATTGCTTTTCATTTTATAATATATTCAAATGTGGAACATAGAAGTTTTCTAATAAAGCCAAACAATTTGAATTATATAATTTCATTACTGATTTTGCAGAGATATTTCAAGTGGGTGCAGACAACGATGTCATGCACTTCAAAGTTCATTGAGTTATTCATCATGGAGGACACCTCTATCAGAACCATTACCTTCTATGCCAAAACCAATTTATTCCTCTAGTAAAAATCTAGGCCAAGAAAGTAAAGTTACTACTCTATCTAATGGACTTAGAGTAGCATCTCAAAATAAATTTGGACAATCGTGCACTGTTGGAGGTAAGCAATGATTTCAAGTTTATTCAGGTGTTTGTGAATTCTATTTAAGTAGATTCAACTTTCCCCCTCCTGTTTCTTTTATAGTTGTTATTGATTCTGGATCAAGATATGAAGTGTCCTATCCAAGTGGAATTTCACATTTTTTGGAAAAATTAGCCTTTAATGTAAGTTGTTCTATAGTGACAATTATACTAAAATTTTTGGCAAGTAACCTGTGCATAATATATTCAATAATACATTCTTTCTAATTTTACTATAAAATTGTCATCACAAAATCTGTGGGAGTAATCTTTGCATGTATTTGAACTGTCAGTTGTGTTAACAAAAGCTGGTTGACTCATTTATTGCTTGAAAGTGTTAAAAAAAAGGAAGATGAATAATTAAAAGTTTTCTTCCAGAGATTTTCTATAAGGAAAATTTCATATCAGGGAATTTGAAATTATAAAAATCTGTTTAATAATTATTAAATCAGAAAGTGGAAAAAGCAAATTGCTAATGCTACATATTTGTGATGTGTGATAAATAATCAAATTCATCATTTTTAAATGAAGATTTGAAAGATTGATATTGCTTCAGTTAGTTATAAATAAGTATTTAGTGTCTGCATAAATAGCTTGCTACATGCTTTTAAGAATGGTTGGTACTTTTCTCCGTTAGCCAGACCCTAGACAAAAACTTGCCAAATTCTAGTGAAAACTCTCTTAAAGATTAATCCTGGCACTAACTGAATAGCACCAATATTTAAGTTTGACAATGATTGGGGCCCCACTAATTGAAAAGTACAAATAATTGGATATTTTTAATTTCTAGAAATAAAGCTTATATTCAATTAATTGTATCACAAACTGCATATGTATTTCAGAAGTGTTCTTAGACATGTATGTCATTCCTTTTTTTTTTTTTACTGTAGAACACTTATTATTTTAAATTTCCTTCCTTATGTGAGTGAATTCAACCCAATTTTTTTGCCTTTTAGTCAACTGTTCAATTTGCAGATAAAAATGCTATTCTTCAGGAGTTAGAAAAACATGGAGGTATTTGTGACTGCCAAGGAAGCAGGTATGTTATGATGACTTGTTTATGCCATTTTCCCTTTGTCATTCTTTTGGAATCCTTTGTCTAATTGAATTTCATACATAGATTACTTTATATTGTTTTTTCCAAATGCTTTTATATTGCACACACTTTTTATTTCTTGAATTTTGTTTCATCTATCGGATCTACTTTCAAAAATGTGAGAATCTCTCTTTGATTCATTAATATTTGGTTTTTTAAAATGCCTAAGTATTACAAAAAAAAAAAAAAATGCTGGCATAATACATCTTAACCTTTTCTGATTATTTTATTTCATTCTCGTATAAAAGTATTGAGTGCAAATATGTTTGAATTACAATTCTGATACTTATATATGGCAAACAACAAGTGCAGTCACTTCCTTCTACATTCAAATGTTTGATACCAAATTGATAATTGCCACATAAATAAGGAGATATTTGAATAGTTTATTTGCTATAAAATACTAGCCATTGTACCTGCGGCTCTGCCCTTATTTATCTGTTCTACATATATGATAGAAAATTCAAAAACACAAACTTTTACATCCTACAACTTTTTTAGTTCTAATATCCAACCTCTTAACATGTTTTAGGATCCTTAACCCTAATTAATTACTACTTTAAACTTTTCTGATGATTGACATTTTTAGTCTCACCTTTTGGCTCATATATATCTAAAGATTTCTTGGAGTCTGGAACATGCAATAGAAAATTGGACGTGGGAGTCTCGTAAGTTGATACCAGCCACTTTTGTTTGACATCATACATTCAGCCTAAATGATAAGTTTGCACAACAATCGCCTTACCAGAGCTTATGCTTAGAGGACTCTTGGTTTGAGCTAAGTTCAGAGGTAACTGTAATGCTGAATGCACTGTGCAGCCAGAAGTGTGGTAGCTATTCCTGATGAAATAACAGCAAGAGCTTTTTGACATTTTTATCAAATTTCAGCAAGGATCAAATTAATTAAAAATGATTTTTCAGTTCCACCTGGGGATTAAAGGAAGAGTAGGCTACCGTTTCCTTCAGTAATCAAATTCACCATTACTTCATTAGCTGTTTGATGATCTTCTGTTTGTCAAGGTTTATTTGTTCCCTCATATCTTGTAATATATTCACATCGTAGTTTGTTTCCCAGAACAAATCTCTATTCAAAGCATCATGTTTTGTATTTTTTTTTTCCATGATAAGATTGTATTGTACTCACTCCTATATGCTGCTATAGAAACCCAAAAATTTTGTTGCCAAAAATATGCATCACCTTCTGCTACACAATCATTTTCTTTTTGAATTCCTATAATTACATCATTCAGTTAATGCATAAGTAAATAATATTCATGGAGCAAGGTGCAAACTACACTGAACAGAATTCCAACACTCTTATTTTTAAAAAAATATTTTTGATTGGGTTTATATTTTTGTAAAAATATATAATGTGTGTTTGGCTTAGATTTGTGATCTATATTCACTTTGATATCAGTACTGCCTTCATATCCAAGGTTTCTTTCTGAAATATTTAATCAAATATTCACAATCTTAAATTTTGTATTTTGAGTTTGGGTGATACGTCAGTAATGGCTGACAGGGAAAAATAATGCCTGAAATATAGATTCGAAATATAGACTATGAAGGTAAAAAAAGAGGTCATAAGCTTGTAGTTAAAAAATACAAAGGTAAAAGGAAATCCATTTTTGTCTGGTGATACTTTTTTAAAAGTATGATTTTGGAAGATGGTGTGAGAAAATAGACAATGCAATAAAAACTGACAAATCTAAGAAGTGAGTTGTAATCTTATTCATTGAGATCAAGTAAAAAAAAAAAAAAGTCATTTGAAAGATATATGATATACTAACTTGGTGCATTAAAAATTTAAAAGTGTTAAAATATGAGACAAAATTAAGGCAAACGATAAAAGAAATTGCTATGATTTTAAAAAGCCATGTTTAAAGGTAAATTACAGACTGCAAAATGCTGCATGTGGAAACGAAAAAGTCTAAAGAAAGCAACTTAACTTTTAACATTGGCAATAGTATGCAAATAGCAGATGTGACTAGGTTTGATATTACAGCAAATGAAAACATTGCTAAAATTGTGTTTAAATTAATTTTCAAAATTGATTAAAAATAACAGAAAAGGTTGTATGAAAATGGAACATGTGTCAGTGAGAAGCTAAATTTTTGAATTTTAAGTTGATGTAAAAATAATTTTGGTGTGATGATAGGTCCCAGAGTTATGGTGGAAAAATGTTAAATATTGCTTTTTTAACCCCCTTTCATGCCCTTTAGGGGCCCTTAAATTATCCTTTTAGCTCCCTTTAGGGGGAGCTGGCGACTTTTTAATAGTATAGTTAATCCTTCTAAGTGCTAAGGAACATGCATGCCAAATTTTGTTCTAATCCCTCAAAGGTTATGAAATTGTATAGGATTCAAACATACAGACAGACATTGAATTTTATATGTATAGATTTAGTAGAAACCACATTTTTTTTTTCTCATTTGTGATTCAGAAACACTTTAGTGCATATGAATATTTATCAAATTATTAGAGATTCTGCATCTATGGGTTTACTAATCTTGATTTTGAAAAAATATCTTACATATATATGCATTTTAAAATTATATTCATTATATTCTTTTAGGGATACTTTGATATATGCAGCATCAGCAAATTCTAAAAGTTTAGACCCTGTTATCAGTCTTCTCTCAGAAGCTGTCTTAAGACCTAGGCTATCTGATGAAGAGGTAAATCTTATGCTTCTAAGAATTTTTATGTATATAGAATTAGCTGTACTTGCACGGCGTTGCCCGTGGAATCAGGACTTCAAAAAAATAAATAAAAGACCACATACAATTACACAAATGAAAGTTTTAAAAATGAAATCAAAACCGAAATATATATATTATTGAGTTTGCCCGCTTCTTTTTCCTCTCGACAATGATATTTGAATTGTAGGAAAACAGTGCCGAGTCCGGTTAGTCCAAAACAATGTTAAAAAATTACAATGTGAAATTTATTACACCACAAGCAAAGTATGAAAGGCAAAGAAATGAGTAAAGACATGCTTAAAAATAATAATCAAAGTCATTGAGTAAATAAATTATCTCCTAGCAGAACATGAAAGAAATGACGTCACCTGCTGCTCAGAAAGTCACGTACCAGCCAATGAAATTGCAACAATGCATTCGGGGAAACTCCGGAGAATATGTCGTTGGGAAAGGTCGCTAGCAAAAAAACTGTTTGAACTGATCAGGGAAAAATTAATTTAAAAAAAACAGGAAAAGGTATTTTAACAGTTCTTGTTTTAAATCCAACAGAAACATTCCAGTTATAAGCTGAAAAAAAATTTGAAATAATAGCTTTATTAGAAAGGTGGATGCTAGAATTTAAAGAGAACAAAATGAAAAATTAACATAAAAGTGGCTATTTTTCAAAAAAAATTTAAAATTCAGTAAATTACGTTAGACGTACAAAACAAACTTCATTAGAACGGAAATCATTTATTCTTTCTGATGGTGTATCTATTTTTTTCTGACAGTCATTGGAAACCATGCTATTGAGAAATTAGTGCGAAAAATCACCCAAAATAACACAAAACATTAAATAAAAAATTTTCTAGATAAAATTTTAAAATTTTGGCTTTGAGGTGCATTCAGTCACTATTACGACTACCTGTGTACCAAATTTCATGTCTGTAAGTGCGATAGATTCGTCTGGGCATCGCGCATGCACACAAACATTGCTTTTTATAAGTATAGATTTTAAATTTTCATGTGGTTGAACTATACTGTTGCTTATTTTGAGAGGGGAATCACTTTGTCTGCAATGAAAATTCATTAGAAGTTTATCAAATGATGAAATTTGAAAACATTGTAAAATGGATTTCTTGTTTACTAATAATAAAAGCTATGTGTCTGTCTGCATGCTTTTGTATAACTGTCTGTGTCTACAGATTGTTATTCTAGAGCTACCAAATTACAATCATAGTAAGGAGGATGGGAATGTTCACCTCAAGGTGATTTTTTTTTACATGTTAATTAAGAAAAATTTTGCATTTTTTGGCAATAACTTCTAAAAGACTATCATATAAAAATAATCTTGCAAATCTAATAAAAATAATCATATATATATATATGTAATAATCTCACTTAATTTTATTTCAACTTCTAATATTATATATTTTAAATTCTTAATGTATTCCAAAATCACTTCTCTTAAATTCCAGTTTCGTTCTAGTTCCCGCGCTGGAGGTATATTAAATCTCTCGTTTTGGCATATTTATTACTAAAAGAATATTTTAATCGTTTCCACACACACACAAATCGTGAAATCAGTGACTCCTTGACGCCATGCATTTTCTCTAAATAAAACACTTACATAATGTACTAAAAATAGCTATTATTCCCTTCACTTTGATCACATGCGTATCTGTTAAATCCCTACCTGAGAAAAAGCAGGGATTTTCTGTTCTCTTTTGGCTTAAAAACTTCAACTGAGATGTATGTACATTCCGTCACTCTCCCATAATAAAATGAAAATTAGAATGTAACTCGGCCTGTTTTTGTTATTTAGCGACTACAAAAACGAATACATTTTATATATATAAATAATATTATATCAAAACTTCTTTTGTTTACTAAAATGCAGTGCATTTTTATCCACTTTAACCCAATGGTAATTCCGCCTACCCCAAAAAATGAATTTATTTTTTATAGATTTACTATTGTATTTTGATAGATTTATTTTTTTAGCCATAATCTTGAACCCATCTTTTCACTTATGGCAAGATAATCTTCTGGAGATTATACTGTTCATTTATGTGTCATAATTAGCTAAATAATGTTTAATAATTGTAATTTAAATTATAAATTTAAAAAATATCAAATCTCATATTTTTTTAGTCATTCTGCCCTATAATTTTTAACAGTTGAATTAAAAGGCTAAATCAGCATTTCCCAACTTTTTTTCACTCACGTACCCCCCGATTAAATTTTTATTTTGTAGAACCCCCTATTGTTGCATCCCTCTCAACCATTCCTCAGTAAAAAAAAAGTTTTATTAATAACACCATTTGCTTATGTTAGCTTAAGAGTGAAATTACTCGAATTAATTTAATAACATTTATAGGATTGATTTTTGAATTAACATTTTATTTCATTTATAATAGTATTAATTCAACATAAAAAAAAATGAAAACAGCATTGAAATAATTTCACATTAATTTATGATGAGAGCTAGCAATTACTCATTGTGATAATCAATTAGTCATGCCTGCTTTTAATCGCCTTTTAAATAAAATCATCGAAACAAGAAGCTTTGAGGGATTTGGGGATTTTTCTGGATAACTACCTTTGTGTAGGGAACTAAAAAAAAAAAAAAGAGAGAAAAAACAGTGGCCCCTACTAAAGCTACAGCTTTTGTGAAGACATGAATGATTTAAGCATAATCGTGCATCACGATTGGTCCATTTGGCAAGACTGGTGACAACCAATTATCAGTCAATTACTAGATATTTATCTACTTCCTTTTCCTAACTTCGTTAATATGCTTCGAACTCATTACTTCATTAATATGATTCGTGTAGTTTTATTTTTCATGAGCTTGAGGAAAAAAATGACCGGAGGCTGTCTTTTTCCAACAGCTGCTGATGTTAAAGGTGCAGGACTACTTGACTCTTTTGTTTCTCGAAGCTTCTCGGATTATCTTTCTTACTCGTGATACCCTTTTGTTTCTTGAAGGTACTTTCACTACTCTTGTTTCTCGAAGTTACTCATGATTCTCTTTTTTTTCTCAAAGTTACTCTCAATTTTCAACTCAATCGTGAAATCTCGCTCACGAAAATGTGGCAAGCGAGAGCGTCAGCCAATTGTGTGTGCACACCTCATGTGTGTGATATCACCAATTCATGCTTATCTTTTCCCAAATTTGCGACTAGTCGTTGAACTACAATTCCGATTTACAATATTTTTTTGTAACTTCTGTTGTTACTCTTTATCTTGTCTATAAGACAGTTATGTTTTTAACATATGTAGTTACCGAGATATAGAGGATCTCTCATACAACGTTTTTGTGGCATTTTGGCGTGTGACTCAAATTCCTTCCTGAGACCCCAATGGGAAGAACGTAGTCCTACGTTAAAAAATCTGGAATTTTATGTTTTACGCCTTTACCAAGACAATTTTCACGTACCCCTAACTGGTACGCATACCACAGATTGTGAACCTCTGGGCTAGATCATTAATTTCATTAGAACATAATTTAGCTTATTATAAAGTACATATTTAAGGCAATTATAGCACATCAATGAATAATGAATTTATTGTTGTAAATATTTTTTTACTCTAAAAATAAACAAAATTATCATTTCCTTATGAAATGCACAACTAAATTTATAATTTTCAATTTCTGTATATCTTCTATTGACTTTATGTTAACAAATTTGCTTTTCACCTGTAACGTTTTTAGTTTACCAAAAATTTAACAAGTTCCAAAGTTTAAAGTTAGTTAACATAAGCTAAAGCAGTTAATATGATGGGTGAACCAGTTACTGCTGAAGACAGCTAGTAAACTAATACATGAATTATTATATTTCGGAAAATAATTATATCTCAGACAAAAAAAAAGTAACTGCTGTGTGAAATATGAATAATTTGTCCTTTGGTAAAGGAAGCTCTATAGAACCAACAGTTTGTTTTGATTCTGTTTATATAAAATCAAGTGACTTTATAAAGCTAAAGACATAAACTTTTTTTTTCAGCTCTAACTGTAATTTTTTCTGGCATTTAAATGCTTATTTTCAGTGGTTACTATTTTCTTTTATCACATTTTAAAAGTTTGTAATAACCTTTAATATGATAAGTATTTCTCATTCTGTTGATGTTATAATCAAAATCAATCAATTATTTCTAAAATACTTATTTAAAATAACTCTTCTTTAACTGTATTGAAACATTTGTATTAGCATTTTGTTAATAAAAATTTATATGAACGAGATTTTTATGATATAATTTTACATGAAATTTTATATTGACAGATAAATAAAGCTCGTCAAACAATACAATTTGAATTAGAAGATATTGAAATGAGACAAGAACAAGATCAACTGATGATGGAGCTGATTCACAAAGTAATTTGTTTTAGACACTCAACATACTTTCCATTTCTTTTTGTTTTGAGCTCTGTTGAATAAGATGTTTATAAGTTATGGTTATTTGACTTTTTTAAAAATAATTTTATATTTCTTTTTTTCTACAGGCAGCTTATAATAATAACACTTTAGGTCTTCCCAGACTCTGTCCACCTGAGAATGTTTTTAAAATTGATCAAAAAATTTTATATACATATTTGAAGAATCATTTCACTCCTTCAAGAATGGTTGTTGCTGGTGTTGGTATTGAACATGATGCTTTAATAGAAGCTTGCCAAAAGTGAGTTTGTTAGTCATAAATATTATTTTGTTAGGTTAGATTTTTGTTTTGTATGCATCCAAGTGTGGTGAAAAAGTACTGTCATAGTGATACTAAAAGTGTTTTGCTGGTTAATGCTTTATATTTATTATACAGCTTAAAACTCTCAAAGTCTGATATAATATGAATCACTT
The DNA here is from genome assembly GCA_013235015.1 of Araneus ventricosus. Taxonomy (NCBI): domain Eukaryota; kingdom Metazoa; phylum Arthropoda; class Arachnida; order Araneae; family Araneidae; genus Araneus; species Araneus ventricosus. The sequence goes on from BGPR01036578.1 coordinate 11,490, forward strand.
GATTTGAACACTAGAAAGACGTTTTCCGTATACCTAGAAAGACTAGAGTGGTCATTTTGATCGCTCTCTTTTAATAACCAAAAACATTTTTTTTCAAGATTTCTTTGCGAAAACCTGTTTTTTAATACATTTTGATTTTAAAATTTTACATTTTCTTAACATTAATTTCCTGCTCATCATTTTTTCTTCATTTTATAATATTTCTTTGTGTTCAAGAAAATACAATATATATGTAATCTATGATTAATAAAATGCAAAGTAAAGCACACTATGCAAAGGAAATTACTTTGAACTACACAAAATATTTTCAATCTGTATTACATATGATAAACACCTTTAAAAGAGCATTTAAGAGCATAAATATTACAAATAGATTTACTTACATTACTCTTTTTTGCAGTTTCTGTAAGCATTCAGCTTTATCACTTTGCTTGTACAACAGTTGTAAACTGAGCTTTTGCAATCACAGCAAGTGTTCATAGTTTTATTACGACATTGATTGATTTGGAATTGTTTGTGCTTCCTGCTTGATGTAGTGGGTTCATCATCTGTACCTGAAGTGAAGTCGGAAAGCGTAGATGTCTTAGAGGAAACATAATTGTTTCGCAGCTCATCAGCTAAATTCAGAATACAATCACAATGCTTGATTTTTATACCTGTAATTTCCTTGTAAATTACCCAAGCATTGATAGCAGCTAAGTGCCGCTTCTATACAACTGTTGTATAATATGCAGAATCTTTTTGTTTATGAAAAGTCTCCATGCACTAGTAAAATTCCCTAGAGTTACATACCTAATGGCAAATGAGCTTGATCCAGGCACTTCTCTGAACGCATTATGCTTTTGCCGTCTTCCTAAAGAAACAGTATCGGAAGGAACTGTAGTCCACACTGTTCCATCTTTTGCTACTTCTTCATTGTGCTCGTTTTGAGAGAGATGAGATATGTTAGCTCTTGTCTTTTTCTCATTTTTTTCTTTCACTTTTGACTCCTTCTGCCTGAAGTATTTGCTTGCTGAAAATCGATGTTTGTAGATGAATTTTCTTCATTTTCAGATTCAGAGGGGAGATTGTTTTGTGCAATTTCTGTGAAACCGCCATCCGATGAAGTTGGTTCATGTTCATTGCTGGGAATATATACATCTTGTGATAAATCGGATTTTTCTTCAGAACCAGAATTGTGAAACATTTGTAGAATTTCCTTTTCGACAGCATTTTTTTACCAATGTTTCTTCCCAACAGTATGAGAGAAAATATATGATCCAACAGGTGCAGAACAGCCAAAGAAATGAATATCTGTCAATTCAGTAAAGCAGATGCTTTGAGCACAAAAATAATTGCCGAGAATCACAATTTTCAGCCCCCTCCCCATCTCATTTATATTCCTTCTCATCAAATCAATTTTTTATACATTTAAAATCAAGTGATTCATATCTGCTAATGCATAAATGAATATTGTATGTTAAGTGTATTTTGCACTTTGTCCAGTATGATCGTTTTGAAAATGATAAGCAACTGAGATGATGCTGATGCAATTGATATATATATATATATATATATATATATATATATATTTTCCCCTATTTTTAAAGTCAGTTATGTAACTCAGTTACAGAATGCATAAAGGCTACTACTTTTTTTATTGCCAATTATATGTCTCCTTTATATGTAGAGTTATATAGTTTCAGATTTTTTTTTTTTAAATACAGTATTTCGGATTTTCTTTAGTTATTTTATTCCATTTGATACTTGCCTTCAAATTTTGATGTTTTGTTTTATAAAATGTTGTTTGTCACTATTTGCCTTTTTATTTTTCAACGCCATAGCATTATTATAAATTTTTTGTATGGTTTTTGAAAATTTTTCTCTCAGTTTATTTGTTTTTGAATTTGTATATTTTTATATAATTTGAGTGTCTTGTATATATTTATTATATAATGAATCACTTTTACAGGCATTTTGTCGAAAGATCTCCTGTATGGGAAATGGAAAACTTAACTTTAGATCAGGACATTCCTGTTGATAATTCATTATCGCAGTACACAGGAGGCTTAGTTAAGGTATTGTATTCAAATATTTTAAATTAATTTAATCAATAATTATTATCTTGCAGTATGTGTTTACCCATTCAGGATATGCTTGGTGATATAGTTTGAATATGCTTTGACAAAGATCTAAAATACGAGCTGATACTGCAAATTTTTATATATTAGTATAATTTTCTGTGTTTATTATTTATCTATAGCATGTATCAATATTTTGTCTGAACATCTATAGAGCACTGAATACAGTCTGTAGATGCATGCAGCAATAAGATATTTAATCCTTTAACGAAATTCAATAGGCTTTTTGTCAGCATTTGAGTTGTAAGATGCCATTTTCATTTTAAAAATATAATATACCTGTAAGGTTTAACAATCAATGCTTTCATTTGGTACATTCATTTATCTATACATTTCTTGATCACTTGGTAAAAAAAGATTGTGCAATAATGAAACTGCTATGTTAGTGGTAGATTTTTTTTAAATCTTATATGCTAGAAATCTTTTTCAGAAAAAAATGAATAAAACATTTTCTGTCCATTCTAAAACCAGTTGCAAAACTTCTATTAGATTTCTGTTTCAGGAAGAAATGTTGTTTTTCGCAGGGTTGTTAATACACTATAAATATTACCTATAATCACTTCAATGCATTTTATTTCCGTTGGAGAGAAATAAGAGACATACTTTTTTTGCTCATCTATATCAGCTATTTTTATTAGCTGGAGATCTTTCTTCTAAAGCTTCCATCAGGATTATTTACTATATATGGAGGGGGAGGGTGAAGCAGCTAAAAGCATTTTTCAATTATTTAATTTTCTGTTAGTGTGCGAAAAATAAAAATTTAATAGAAATAATAGAATGGAATAAACATTGTGAAAATAAACAGCATTATCAATGCATTTTAAGAAGTTATGGGAATAACAGATGCATTTTCAGTGAACATACTGCTTGCATTTTAAGAAATTAATGTATATACTGACCTCTAGAGTTAATTTTCAAAAATATTGTGTCTTTTTCAAAAATAATTATTTGTCATCTAGGTTTGTTTCTGCACTATGGTAGAAATATTTGCCAAGTGTTTAATTTTGCGAGATATAGAAATCTTTTGATATTTTAAAAAATAAAAAGCATTCAAAGAGAAGATTTAATGAAAAAAGACTATAGCTGGACTAATGCCATTTTCTTATTTTAAATTTTGATTTTAATTTAATAACTTTTAATCATAATTTTTGTTAAGTTTTTGGCACTCCAAATTATTGTGTGCAAATCAAAAATAAAATTGTTTTCAGATTCAGTGGGGTGTTTTTTTTTTTTTTTTTTCCTTACATTGGAAAGCAGTTTTAACTTAGTAAAAATCTTCCTCTGTCATTTTAAAGTCTACAAATTATCAAATAATGAGTAAAGCACAGAAGTTTAAGAATTAAGGTGTATGAAGATAAAGAAATGCCAGAAGACATTCTTCTTATCTCTTTCCACAATTTTATTTATTTAAAAAAAAACATTATGATGCTTGAATATTTGTTATTGCTTACATAGAATTTATTCTATGTGTCACCCCAAAGTAGAAAAGAAAAACCAAAATATTCAAAGACATATACAAATCTTAAAATAATTTTTTGTCTGTAGGTGGAAAAAGACATGTCAAGCATTAGTTTTGGACCAACACCTATGCCTGAACTAGCTCATTTTACATTAGCACTTGAAAGTTGTTCTCATCAAGATCCTGATTTTATTGCATTCTGTGTTTTAAACACAATGATGGGTGGTGGGGGATCTTTTTCTGCTGGAGGCCCTGGGAAAGGAATGTATACACGGCTTTATACAAATGTTTTAAACAGGTTTGTCTAATGTTTCATATTTGTAAAATTAGATAATAGGTTAACACTTTCACCTTTTTTTCATTTTCAATTATGTGTTTATGGGAAATGAGTGCATAAAAATGAAAATACTT
>BGPR01036579.1:831-15479 GCA_013235015.1 Araneus ventricosus
TTTTTTTTGAGGAAACTCTAAGACATTGATTGTGGCTTTGGAATCAGCTTTATTTACAAAAACATTTGACTTTTATCCATTTATGCTAAGTTTGTATGAAATCATTTTTGTATATTGAAATCAAATTGAAAATTCATATAGCTCATAAAAACTATTTTTCATTCAAGTTAATACTTTTCATTAGTGTTATTTCATTTACCATTGACAAGAACTGAGTATCCGAAGGTATATTGCTTCGATTTGTAGCAACAAAGGTTGTTATCCCCAAGAACATTTCTTCATTGAAAAGCGAGTAGTAACTTGCATAGATAATTTTAAAAAGGGGTTCGAATCATTTTTTTCTTTAATAGATATTGTCCATATGTTATTGATATGACATTTATTTCGTGACAGAAAACTTTTCTAATGACAGTTCAGCAAAACATTAGTTCAATTAATAAAGTTTGGCCTTATTTCACAATTCTCATTTGGCAAACCCGCCGCAGGTGACTGATGAAGTGTGTGTTGCTATCTAACTGAATAAAAATAATTGATGTTGAAAGCAAAGGTTTCTAGCAGTTACTCCTATTCTGTGTAATGCATCCATAGTAATGTAAACTAGTTCAAAGGCAAACAGTGTACTGTAAGAATGTTTAGTCATAACTATTGTAGAGCAAAAAGAAAAGCATCACATAGAAGAAAAATCATAAGTATGCATGGCATAATTGTAGTTTTGATTTTCTTTATATATCAATTATATATAAAAATTACCCATTAGCAGAGATATCTGTTGTTCATGGAAATGAAATTCAAATCTGGCACTTCAAGATGGTATGAAGTTATTTTATAAAATCTTATTAAATTGCAGATGGATTGTTTACATAAAAACCCATTAAACTTTTAAAACGCATTCATAAGTACTATAATTTAACTGAAGTAATTAAACATTCAAAAAATAATTGAACGTTGCATTATGCAAATGGAATAAACATTTTCATAAACATTATTACATACATATTTGTAAATATCAATACAAATACGTAGATTTTAATATTCAGAACTGCAGTTAATCAAAAAGGTACAAAGAATGTATCTTCAAAATTTACTTTACCACTTGATGAGGCATCTAAATTTTGCAATACAATAAAATAAATAGACTTAAGTTTGGAAACTTAAATCTATTTATCGCATTTGTGGTTAAGAGAACTTCCACACACTTTTGAGATCATGAAAACACAAATATTTCATTAAAACTTTATTGCAAGATTGATGTTTAGATTTATACAGAAAAAAATGAACTGGCCAAAAGTCAATAAATAACAAAATAGAGATGTAAAAACAAAAACATTACATATAAGCATTTCAACAAATTATGAACTCCAAATTACAATTACCATTTTGTGGTCACATTTGCATTATAAATTCAGTTCTTTATGAGAGATGAAAGAAAGAATCTTATTTTTACACTTTATTTGAATTATATATGCAACATATAGCAAATTAACAATGCTCTAAAAAATAAAGAATATTTTAAAAGATTATAGAGGCACAAATATAATTAACACATAAGAACAATATTTTAAAATCTAATATGAATGCTGTATAGCTTATTTATTTAAAGCAATAATTAAAATCATCTAAAACACTGCACTATAATAGGTTTAATATTATTTAATAAATTTGGAGGGTAATAATTTGTTCTATGTAAACAACTTTCTCACTCAATTTTAAAACGTTTTTTTTTACATTTCCAAACGTTTATACTTAATTCAAGAATCCGATAAACATACAAGTTTAAAAATATAAATTTTAACGAACTTCTTTAGAATATTTTCAAAAACAATTGTTTTACAGAGTAGTTACTATCTTCGATTTTTAGAAAATACATGACTCATATACAACAGACAATGAATTAAATTAACATTTATTTGCGTTTATCTGAATATACATCATATCATGTATGGTATTAAACATTATTATAAAACATTGGTATAAAGAACGTATTGAATGTTACTCTATTTTGTCTGATACATATTATCAACTGATTATTCAGCTGATAATTCTTTTACATTGTCGGGATTGTTAAATGTAAAAAAAGCAAATTTTAACAGTTTTTTCTATTTATAATAATTAAATGATACTTATAATATTTAAATGAGAGAAAATTATTCAGTCTTTAAAATTTTTATATCTTCGTGCCCCCTGCATACCAAATTTGCAATAAAGTGAAAGTAGTTCAATTTACACGTTTATTTTCAAAGCATTGCTAATTTATTTATTCATTCATTTATTCCCTAAAAAGAGATATTTTAGTTAGTTCAGCTTAGAGCAGCAACATAAATTCATTTCCAATTTTTTTCAATCAAATAAAATTCCAAATTTATTATTATTAATTTAGTTATTTGCTGCTGCCGTAACTTAATTTCGAGTTTGTGTCATTTTTGAATACTTAGTTATGTTAGCTTATATGCCAATGCCTTTTCAAGCTATTTTGTTACGTGCTCTGGCCGATCCTTGAGAGAAATTTGACGCAAATCTAAACAAATAAAAAATTAAAAAGGAGGCAGAAAAATCCTTTTCTTACTTTCTTCTTTGCTAATGCGTGCTATAATCCTACGCATTATTTCTGTTGTGTGCCTTTTAACTTATGGTTTCTCTTTTTTATGCGTCAAAAAATGTAACTTTAAACTTATATTGTGAGCGTATGTTTTACTGCAAATGTCGCATGCATACGGTTTTTCTTTCGTATGCGTTCGTAAATGTGTCTTTAAATGATGTTGTTGAGAAAAAGTTTTTTTGCAAATCCCGCATGGATATGGTTTCTCTTTTATATGCATTTTTAAATGGGTTTTAAAACTATTTTTTATAAAAGAATGCCTTACTGCAGATGTCGCATGCATATGGAATCTGTTTTGTATGCTTCAGTAAATGTGATTTTAAATTCTCAGCTCGAAAAAAAGCTTTGCTACAGCAACCACATACAAAGGATTTTCTTTTGTATGCATATTGAAATGTCTTTTTAAATCATGACGCTGACAAAATTTTATGAAGCAGATATGGCATGCATGCGGTTTCTCTTTTGTATGCGTCATTAAATGTCTCTTTAAATGATGATTCAGAGTAAAAGCTTTATTACAAATGTCGCATGCATACGGTTTTTCTTTTGTATGCGTCCGTAAATGTGATTTTAAATTAATTTTAGTAATAAATGTTTTACAGCAGATGTCGCATGCATACGGTTTCACTTTTGTATGCGTCTGTAAATGTGTTTTTAAACTATTCTTATGAGAGAACGCTTTACTACAAATGTCGCACGCATATGGTTTCTTTTGTATGCGTCCGTAAATGTGATTTTAAACTCTCAGCCCGAAAAAAAGCTTTACTACAAAAATCACACACAAATGATTTTTCTTTTGTATGCATATTGTAATGTCTTTTTAAATCATGACGCTGAGAAAATTTTATAAAGCTGATATCGCATGTGTACGGTTTCTCTTTCGTATGCGTCATTAAATGTCTCTTTAAATGATGATTCAGAGTAAAAGCTTTCTTACAAATGTCGCATGCATACGGTTTCTCTTTTGTATGCGTCCATAAATGTGTCGATAACTGAAAATTCCGAGAAAATACTTTACTACAAAATTCACAAGCGAACGGTTTCTCCATGTTGTAAAAAATAAGAAAATATATTTTTTAATTCGTTCTGAAAATACTCTAGTTCATAACTGAGAATTAAGAAATTTTGCTTAAGTTCTAGTTTGCGAATGAAATTTTTATGACATCCAATTTAAAAGCATTTCTACGTACATCGCTCTTATGAAGTTTATTCACTGGATGAATCTAAAGATGTGTAAATTTTATTGCTGTACATATGCTTTACTCCTTCAATATTTTGCATGAAATGGCTCTTTAGTGTATAGGTAAAACTTACTCATCAATGTATATTAATAAACAATAAGAATTCAGCAAAAATCAAAGGTTCATAACACAGCTAATGAAGAAATTATTCTTTCCTGTTTCGTTGAGCTGGATTCCGTCCAAGATATGTCGTGTGTTACAGCCTAGATGTGTGATCTTGGAATACTCTCGGATCCTTATTGTCGTCGCTCTCCGTCGGAAAGATGTGGCGAATCTGACACCGTTTACATTGTCAGGGCTCACTTAGAAATTGCAGCATTCATCAAGGCTCCTTACAATGCAGCTTCGAAATCTAGACAACATAAAATAATTAATGCACATAAAAACTAGGGTGGATCGCTCTTCTATGGAGAAAATAAAATTATTATTAATCAAAACCTACCTATGCGTAAAATATGTTCTCTGGTATGGAGATTAAGAGAAAAATAATAAAACGATTTAAATTCTAAATTTAATACAACCGATAGGGGGTTAAATTCTAAAAAAATGGAAAAATACTTAATTTTGATTATTGATTATACGATTTTAGATTCGAAATAATTGTTTTTTTTTTGCAATATAAATAACCAAAAGTGATGATTAATGAGTAGAATAATGTACATTTCAACATTTTATGACTCGGCTCCCCCTCCCCATACCGTCAAATCAGTCCGGTTAAACAACTAGAGCAGTAGGCAATGACTTTGCGTGCTTTCAGAATTTTTCGAAGGCTAATTCCCTTATGTGATCTCTGTCGTCAGCTAGCATTGATATCAGGACATTTTCTGGATGGCCAAAAAATAAGTTTCTTTAATAGCAAAGTCTATGACATCCGTCAAATCCTTCGAGAAATAACGCGATAAAACGATTGATTGATACAAATGCTGTGCCTCATAAATTATGGTTTCCTTTTGATCTTGAACCACATAGACGAATAGACTTTTGTAATGAACGTCGTTAATGTCAATAAATCCTCGGATGAATTTTCGTGAGCTACATTCTGAGCCACCTGAATTCCTGAACCTGAAGAAACTGAGAATTGTGTTTGCGATTCTAAGCCACCTTGAGTGGCAAACTTTTCCAGGTTTTATCTTCAACAGACTTTCTCTGCAATGTCAGCAGTTTCTGACTTCACAAATTTCCATTAAGTACCGTTGATCAGTACTTAAGTCTTTCTTGTTCTCATTCTCATTCTCAACCCACGACTGCTGGCCTACCCTTTTGGGTGTAAGACACCACAAGGACAGCCGGGGAAAGAGAACCAGACAGCATTTACTAAACTAAGGAATGTTACAAAAAGCCAATTGGGCTTAAATAAACAAAACAGAAAATTATTAACTTTACAATCGACGGAAAAATACGAAGTACAATAATTAAAGTCTCAAACACAACTGAACCATAACAAAAAATTCCAAAATGTGTCAATAAACACATATCAATTGTACCTAATTTAACAATATTACAAATAACAAATAAAATTCATAAAGACAAACAACAGTAAGTATCAATAGTAAACAAAACAGAAAGTTGCGATGGATATCAAAACCTTCATATAAACAGTAAAAGAACCTTATGGGCGGCTTAAACCACCGAATTGCAGATTGTTAAACAAAAACAGAAAGTATCTAATAACATAGAAATTAAAATACAGCAAAATACAAAAATTAAAGTTCAATAACAAAAATTTAAAACAAGATACCATGATTTACTACATAGCCCAATTGGGGCAAGAGCCGTGAATCAACTATTACAGGAAAACAAAAATTACTGCATAAAATAAACAACCATGAAACCAAACAAACACAAAACACAGAACATATTTACAACGCCCCGTGGGTAGGGGGCAGAGGTTATAAACCCCAAAAGTCCCGTGCAAGATAACAAGCACACCAGTACAATCATAGAATTGAATATAATCCAAAATATATAAAAACAAACAAAACCAAGGCATAAGCATTATAACCACATAAGTAGACCAAGAACAACCGAGAAAAGCTCCAGTAACGTTTACAATCAATAAAGTAAAAAAAAATATGGGTACTTCTGAAATCATTAATCAAAAACTGAGTACTTCAAATTCTGGCAAGCCAAAGCAAACCAAAATCCAAAGTTAAACAATGGATCCATTAAATACCCAAAAATTCAAAAGTTACAAAGAATTAAAAAAAAAACCAGGAAAAGTACTCCAAGGCCCAATCATCAAAAACAGCCAAAAATCAATTTAAAAAAAAAAATAAAATAAAACAACAAACAAGCAAGCAATAGATAAAATGTTTACAAGCAAACAAACAACAAAACCAAGACCAACCAGAGAACACACACACACACACACAAAAAAACAGAAATCAATTTAAACTCTTCAACTCATTACAAATACGGTTAGAAATCACGCAGATTTCCTGAAGCCTCCTCAGTGAACCAACATTTTTCAAAACACTAGAGAACCAGTCAGGTTTAAAAATCCCAGATGGGCAAGTTAAATGAAAATCCTTAGTATGAGGGCAGTCGAACACGAAGTGGTCCCGATCCCGCAGGCCACCGCAGATGCAATTAGGACTATTTAAAATTTTGAAACGAAAAAGATAAGTCTTTCTTGTTAGTCACTTCACATAGCGTGTTTTCTATTATCGTGGATGAAACTACAGATAGCTTCTCGCATCCGACCAACGATTTTCTTATTTCGCCGGTCAGGCTTCTGGGCACAGTTGTGGTTTTTATCCACGTGCGCGAAAGGATGACGTAGTGGAAGCTCGTTGGCGTGTAACTGGCACACAAACCATTGTAGTGAACGATTCAGGATCAGTTCCATTTTACGTATAATACCTCCTTTGACACCTGTGTTGACAGATGTTCCGTCGCAACCAACTTTGTTACATCTATGTCATTGTCAACGCATGACAAGAAAACTATATATGTTATTTGCAATAATTTGTGCTCTCCCGAAATTTACAGACACGTGGCCGAAGTACTCAGAACTAGGTTCTTTTACCAAACTTATGTGTTCTTCTATCATGGCTTTTCTTCTTTTGTCTTCCATCGATAGAGTCCTGTCTTTTCGCCCATCGAAGTATAAACCAAACTGGTCATGGTCATAATCTTTTATGACCTGAGACAATAGAGTGGTTCTTGCCTAGAGGAGTTCTGTCACAACAGGTGTGACTGTGGGGAACATTCCATGAAGTAACACTTCCGACTTATGGAGATGTGGGAGGATAAAGCAGGAGATAGGAAAAAGATGGGATAGCCTACTGCTCTAGTTGTTTAGCCGGACTGATTTGACGGTGAGTTGAGGGGGAGCTGAGTCATAAAATGTTGCAATGTACATTATACTACTCACTACTCATTAATCACTTTTGGTTATTTATATTGCAAAAAAAACAATTATTTCGAATATAAAATCTTATAATCAATATTAAGAATTTTTTTATTTTTTTTTGAAAATTCAACCCCCTTGCGGTAGTATTAAATTTTGAATTTAATTTGTTTTATTATTTTTCTCTTAATCTCCATACCATAGAACATCTTTTACGCATAGGTAGGTTTTAATTAATAATAATTTTTTTTACAAAATCGTATAATCAAAATTAGGTATTTTTCCATTTTTTTCAAAAATTCAACCCCTTTGCGGCGGTTCTTAACCTAAAATTTAATTTTTTAAATTTATTTTTCCATTTATCTATACACCATAGAACATCTTTTCTGTATATGCAGGATTTAAAATACTGGGAAAAAAGTTTTCGATCCACACTCATGGCTACTAAAAATCAAACTTAAAGGGTTTCTTTAATTTATTTCAAATTGGTAATATTTAGATTTATACAAAAATCTAGGAAAACTCCTGGAATCTCAGTTTGTTTCAATGAAATCCTTAGGAAGTTTGAGAAATGCTTTATTATTCTAGAATTTTTTAGTTTGAATATAAAAAATAAATGGTTTGAAATTTATTTCGAGAATTGTGACAATACAGAAGAAAAGTTCAAAAACAGGGGGAACATGAAGTCAGGGAATAATACTTCGCAAAAGAAACTGGAATATTTTTCATTAAACAAGAAAAATCCTGGCAGTCAAAAATAAAGCCCATACTACCATACGGCGTTGCAAATGGTAAAGCCACGTGATATATAGCATACGAGATTCGGCTGAGTAACAGCTTATAAATGTTCAATGTATCATCATCTATTCTGGTCGTAAAGATTACAGGAATATGGGTATGGGGGTGGCGCCTTTTCTGACCAGCCACAATAAGATTCATATCATTAAACAGCATTTCTGTTGCTATGAAAGACACGTTCCCAGATGACATCTTTTAATGTTTTGAATGACGCTGGTTGGTCGGGTTAAACTTTGTGATTAAAGTTTTTAAAAAAATGTTTTTCAAGAGCAGGTATTTGGTCTGAAATTTGGCCGAATTTTCGGTATTCCTCCATATCGTAATTCGTAACATCCCTAATTAAAAGCAACAATACAATTAAAAACCATTTCAAAACTCAAAAGCAAATATTTTTGTTTTAAAATCACAGATAAAAACTGATTACTATGCTAAATATAATTCATATATTAGTAAAATAATTCAAAATTTCTACTGATATAAACGTGTGTGAATAATATAATGTAAAAATATTCTCACACTAATTCGAATAGTCTCAAACAGTTTTTAAATGATAAAAGCCAAAAGGATTCAATAGATTACAAAACAGTCATAATTCACCTATCTAATCAGCCATCACAGAATTCATCACCACACAATTTTCCACCTGACCACAAATTTTTTTTTTCCTTCTTTTAGTAAATTTTAAAATATATAACTGAACCCCATACACTTTCCCATTTCATATCATTACAACAAAAATTAATCAGGAAAAAGTTCAGCGAAAATTAATATTCAATTATTATAGTTTGTTTCTCTTAATAAAGCATATAAAATGACAGCGGACATAAAAAGATTAGAGCTGCTTTCTATTAAAATTTGAATAATTTATTCGGTTAGAATTAAAAGGTGCAACGGACTCTATATTTGAAAGGATAACTCGTAACATTTGGTAACAGATTTAACATGGTGAGACCCGAAGGCTGGCGAAACTTGTCAAAGCTCTCTCTCTCTCTCTCTCTCTCTCTCTAGAGGTGGTGCGCGTGCCCTTGGAGTTACGCGGCGGCCCAGTTAGGTGTACGCGAAATTTATGTTCCTATTGCTAGTTAACACAAAACAAAAGATTTTAAAACGAAAAAAAGGCTATAACATTCTACTTCCTCCAATTCGTCTGAAAAGTGAAAGATATGGAAGTTAGCAAACCTATAGACTCTCACTACAGTAACAATTTAGTCAAGAAAGGTTCAAAATTTTTCTCTGGGTAGTCACAGATTATTTTTAAAACTCAGAAAATATTAGTAATCGAGAGGAAATAGCCCTTTCCTCAACCGTTGAACTAAAAGGGACATATTAAGGAGACATTTATTCATTTGCCTAATCGAAATTTCATAACTCGAACTTTTCTTCAGACTATTTAACTAAAAAAAATCGCTATCTCGGACCTTACGCCGATGTAAACAAACCAAACTTGCGAGCTTCTGCCAAACTGCGATTAACAAATTCAGCCCGATTTTGCGTCCACATAAACGTTTTATATATATATATATAGATTTCAATACAACATTCAAGTTTTTATTTTTTAACTTTAGGAAAAAGATCTAATCTTAAACTACAGTTGAAATTCGATGCATCGAAATTTTAATATACATAAACACTTACTGCGAATATTTCATCATTATTTTTTAAATGAAAAAACCATGCACATTTAATTTTCGAAAATCAAGAGGTTCATTAAACTATCAAAAATATATTAATTTAAATGTGGAATTAACAATTTTTGCTGGATTATTGAAGCCACAATTATTGAAACTTTGCACTTTCTTGATGCGTCTTGGTTTTCCATCGCATTTTCTACACAGAGGCGTTGCGAGAGGGGGTGGCATTTCGAAAGGGGCGGTAAAATCAGACATGCTGGATTTTTTTTCTATGAGACTAGCTCCATCATTGTGCACATAAAAAATAATTAAAATAACTCCTATTTTTTTCATTTTGTTGGTAAACTGTCGATACGTGAAAGAAAGACTGGTAGTGGATGCCCGATTTTCGGAACCTACCTGCAGAAATCTAAGGGATGAGACCACGATTTACGTTAATAAAGAGTTTTTTCCTGATTATTTTTTATTTCGAGGTTTAGTTGCTCTATGTCACTTTTAAAAGAAGGGCGGCGTGTTGCAAGTCCGTTCCGGGTGACGGAAGTTGCAACTAAGCACGTGTTTCTACGTCCAATTTTGAAACTGAACGTCTCTTGCACACAGTTGAAAGATTTCGTTTAGGAGCATTTCTCGCTATAAGAAATGCAAAACTAAACTGAATTTAAAGTAAGAATCCATTCTAGGTCAGGAGATGGAAAAGTAGAACAGAACTGATAATGAGAAATGACTGACCGGCGAGTGTTTATTATCTTTTGTTAAACGAATCCAATTGTTCCTTAAATTTCTATCTCATCAGGAATTGGCGAAACAATTTTTTTCTTATTTAATATATTATTTCCTATGAATGAAATCAGCGGCGCTTTTAGACTGCAATAAGTATGCATAGTTTGAACAGAAATGTTATTCGATATACAGAAACCGTTTTGCGCTTGGAAATGCAAAAATTACTAAATGCCAATATATAGAGACTTTCGATATATGGTAACCCCATCTATGACAGTTCTAATGTAATTTATTAATTTCGGGGTTTCGAGTTCTCTTCCTTAACCGCTTAATTTAACAGCCCGAGAATACTCGTGCATCGAATTATCGAAATTTCAGTCTTATAAACTAAAATTGAATCAGTAATTAGCTTTATAATTTGACACAAAAAATATGTAGGATCCATAAACATCTTAAGTATCCTATGCCTTCTTAGATGAATGAGAACGACAGCCCCTTTCCAAAACAGGAGGGGTCATCTTATCAGATAGCAAAGAAACTATTCATCTAAGTGGTTAATGTCAGGCCGTGGCTACACCGCCGGTCTGAAATCTTGAAAATCTCGCAGTATATGCCGAAATGATTTTGGACATGGACAAAGAGTGCACAGAGGAATGCGTTCTCCCGCCAAAAAATGTATTTGTGTGAATCGAGTATGGCCGATCTAGATTGAGTGAAAACAGTACATGTTGGGTAACCTAAGAAGAGACTGTGAGAATAGGTGTGAAGCAGCCATGTTAAAAAAACGCGTTACATGACTTTAAATGCAATTATTGTTCAACTAGCCGTCTTCGGCGAACATTTTTCTCTCCTGTAATATAATTTCTGTTGAATCTCTTATGCATAATTTGATATTTAAGATTCCCTTAGCAAAGTCACTTTAAATTTTAAATTTTGATAGATATTTAACCCGTTTCTTCAGTAGCTTTCGACATGTTCTGTTTATTGTCTACATGAAGTTTTCTAATGGTATAAAAAGACTGCATGTGTCATGTAACATCTAATTATAAGTTGTCGGCGCCAACTTTACTTTCTTATTCCTTATGCAAAATATGCGTTTTATATCAACATTAGAACGGCTCGGAACATTTTTTATGCCCATCAGTATGTTAACTCGATTAAAGCCATAATTAATAGATCTTTCAGCGTACTGCAAGTATTTACAGATTATATGCACTAACTATCTTAAAGGATTTCGTTTACAGAGTTCTCAGGAAAAGTGATGAAATAAAAATGAAAACAAATTCATTAGCTTTCAGCATTGGAAAAGAAACACACAAATAAATATTTATTTAAACTATAAAAACGATTTGAATTTGATAGCAACAATAATTATTGTTGTGAATTATGCCTCAAAAATTTTATTAAAAAATTGTTAAAATTCGAGTATAAGATATACAGCAACTTAATTGTTATAATAGGAGATGTAATTTTTTGCATTTTTAAATGGTGTAAAAATTACTTTTTGACTGTTATATTTTCAGAAGTTATTAAGAATTAATATTACATCTACTAATAATAAAGGAGAATGTGTGTGTGTTGGCGCTCTGCAAGGCAGAACACTGGACTTCGAGCTACGAAGTTTTGCACGAACATTCTTAGGAGGGTGGGAATGGACATCTCGGAGCCGGTTTTTTATTGAAAATTTAATTTTAAAATTAAGCGAAATTTTTGCGTCTTTCTTTAAAAACTATCGAAAATATTACAGCACACAAAAATCATTTTAGAACCATCTGAAAGGGTAAAAACTTATCTTTCCAATGATATCAATAAAGTTTTCGTACGAGCTTCCCCAATTTTAATAACCTTATAAATATATTTTTTGGCATAATTTACAACACTTCTCATTGTTGCTACGTATTTCAAACCGCTTTCATTGTTTAAACAAATATTTAATTGCGTGTGTCTCTTCCATTGTATAAAGCTCAGAAAATATCCTTTAGATTTTACTTTCTTCTGCTGTTTGATCAATTTTTCTGCGAAATCTGTAAAGGAAATCCTCAAGATAGTAATTATATAATGAAATAATGCAGTAAACTGAAAGATTATCGTTGCTATGTTTTAATTCTTTTTATCAGCGTATTTTAAGCCAATCAGCATGTGCTAGATGTAAAATGTGCCGCTCCAATTTTATGTTGAAATCAAATGCGTAATTCACGTTAAAGTAGACAGGGAACAGAACAAGGGCAAGGTTACCTAAGGAACGCGGTTTAAATCTCTATAGCAATTTGAATTTTAAAACTTCTTTGTTAAGGGGACCATGAATATAAAATTATGCATCAGAGAATCAGTTGAAATTTTATTTCTGGCGATCAAGCTGGCCGGCGAAGGCAGCCAGTTTAGAATTTAAAAAATACAAGTATTCCGCATAGTTTTTAATACATTAAAATTGTAATTAATTTGAAAAAAGGAATCCAGCACATTCCCACCCTCCAAACTACACTTGTGTAATATTTTGTAGTTCTAGCTCGAGCGGTTTGCTCTGTTGGGGGTCAAAGCATAGATACGCATACTCCTTTATTAGTAGCAGAGATAAAAATGACATAATAATACAAAGTACAATGACATTATAAGGTTGCTCAAAGTATTTAAAAAAGTACATTTATTACTGCTTCTCAAGACTGGACATATTCATGCACCAAATGAACTCGAGTGTATTCAGTTAAGGGTTTTAAAATTTATTCATTTACGATTACTGAGGTCACAATTTACAAACTTATTGAAGAAACGATTCAAAGGAGATTTACATTTGCTAGGGAACGCTAGAGACAGCATTGTAGGGGGAAAAAACCAACAAATAAATTTATAAGCCTTAATCACACTTGCGATTTTTGAAGCAGCATTCGCGACTTTTTAGCAAAGGTTTTTTTTTATTTAAAAATATGACGTAATTGTTGTTCTAGAACGGTAGAGCATGATTTTACAAGCACAATGTCATTTTAGCGAGCAATATCATAACCTCTTTTTTCGAATTAGAAATTCGAAGCACCTGCAACTATTGCACATCGTGGTTGGAAAATACTCTTGAAACTGTATACAAACTTTCTTTACAAATATTTCATAAAATTTACGCACCAAATGGTACAGTATCGAATTTATAACTTGAAATTTACTTACGTGCATCGAAGATACGCAATCATTCAACACTTAAAAAACGATTCAACACACAGCAGGCTGTAAATCGACACTAATCAGGCACAAGCTTGCACTGACTTTCATAATACGGTGTGGTTCATTTGAATGTTGAAGGGGTGTGGCATATTGCTCTTAGTATACGGTCACACGAGCGTTTTCGAGCAGTCAACCGCACAAGAATTATAGACAATATGCTGAAGATGCAGGGGTGGCCACACTCGTGACCTTCGCGCCGTTTTCTCCTTTTCTCTGGGTGAATTCTCGCAGATGCCACAAAACGATGCGCTCGGGTCTATTTTTCAGGCGCGGGAAATAAATCGCTTTGCTGTATATGGTGGTTTCCTTTGGTATTTTCATGTGTTCCAGTGTCGGATTATCAAGTAGGCAACTGTCTGGGGGGGGGGGGGGCGGCAACTTTCGGAGAGCTCAGGCATCGAAATTTTTTCCGGCATTTTCAGGGTTATTTAATTTTCGTAATTTTATTTGGTTTACAAGGGCACCATGTGCTCGAACGCAGTTAAATTCAAATTAAGTACTACTTAAATTTCAAAACATTATGCATAGCAATTTTTCATGTTTTAAATTTCTCTTGGAGGTATGTGAGGTCAATCTTTTTTTCTTACAGACGACGGATTGACTCATGAGTATCAACACCCCTGTCAAACTTTGTACATGAGTATTTTTAATGTAATAAAACAAATTTTGTTGCTTTTCTTAGCGTTTTGTAAAAAAATTAATTTTTAAATTAAAATTTTTTTATCGCGAGATAATGAAACTAATTTTCTTGAAGCTGACCAGCAATTAAATGTCATATAAAATATTCAAAACTATATTTATATTAAAAATTCTTATATAGATATTAAATTAAAATCAATAAAAATCTGACTTTGGTAGTTATGGAAGGGGGAGGGCCCGTAAATTGATTTGCCTAAGGGCTGATACAGGACTTAATCTGGCCTTGTTGTGTTCTGTTCTACATTTTTTGATATTTAAAATAAATATATCAAGGAATACTACTTGGATAGTGAGCTTATTATTCATGAACGTCCATAGTATTTTTACCAGTTTTATATCACAGATGTGAATATTTCGTTTGAAATATTGGCAATTTCATTTATTTAATTTTCACATCATTC
>BGPR01036580.1:0-15479 GCA_013235015.1 Araneus ventricosus
GAATATATTAGTTTTATATTGATAGTCGATTGGTATAAAATAAACTCGGTTAAATGTCATTTAAGCATTAAAATATATTGATGGCTTTCGTTTGCATCTTTTAATGATATTTTTGTTTCGTTTAGCTCATTAACCAGTTTAGGTTCTGTTCTATTTCGGTGAAATGGGTTTCATAATCTTCACATAGCGGAATCGAACAATTCTATGTGATGAGCAAAGTGGTATTATCTATGTCACGTTTTAAATGTTAAATATAATTTAAAATAAATCTTAAATGCTGAAATGATGAGTGTTTTCAGAATGTCACTTTTTCTTGTTTTATTATTCTAGCTCTGAAATAAGTTTGGTGATTTATGACAGCAAAGATTTGCTGACTTGATTGCTGTTATGGTAGGCTGCCTTGTTATCACGATGCGTATTGAATAGCAATGCCACTTTTATAATTTCATTACTTTCCTAATGTTTGACGTTTTCCCATCCTACAATTATTTACGTAAAGTAATTTGGGTAACTGAATGGCAACCTCCCCCCAAAAGAAATTGATTTACCGAAAAATTGGAATGAATTAAAACTAGTATAAAAGTGAATGTCACAAATTAAAATGGCAATTTTGAAAGTAAACAAAGGACTTTTTAGTTTTAATATTTTAGAGTTTTAAGAAAAGTTTTTTTAATAACAAAATCGTAAGTAATTTGAGAAATTATTATTTTTAAAAATGAATAAATTAAAATATTTCAGTAAATGGAATTTAAAACATAATATAAAAAAGTACGCAGGGTTTTAACCCAACAGTTCCAAAATAAGTGTTGAAAACAAACAATAAAGAAATAAAAATAAAATTCACATCTAAATGTACTCAAAGAGCTTTTTGGAAAAATAAGAAATTTCGATTACATATATTATGCGGCAGCAAAGTCCTCCGGTTCATTAAAGGACTTTAAAATATTCAATTACAATCATAATAAATTAAAGTTAAGGACGTATTTAAGTGAAGAAAAACTTTCAGAAAAATTTTTACAATTCTTTTAGTTCAGAATTAATTTAATCTTAGCCCTCGGCGCACGCACGGGGTCTTTTTGACCCCGACCATTCTATATTCTTAAAAAATTTTAGGAATTTCTAAAAACTTGCCCCTGTTACTTCCTGTACTTTCATGCGTGTTCTATAATAGAGGTTGCCAACATGTGGTACATGTACACCTGTTGTACCCTGACCCTGTCGTACCCTGTTTTAGGATTTTCTGAAAACTTCACACTGTTACTTCCTTACCTTAATGGGTGTTCTAGAACAGAGGTTCCCAACATGTGGTGCGCGTACCGTTGAGGGTAAACGAAGGACCATCTAGAGGTACGTGAACTCAAAGTCGTTAATGGCGGGAACAAGAAAACATTCGGGATTAAAAGAGTTAGAGAATTCTGTGTCTCCAAAAAAATCCTTGCTAATTAATAACTATGTCACTTGAATAGTTGGTCATTATAAAGTGTAAATTTAGCTATCCTTATAAGTTGAAACGAAATATGTACAATACAGGTTTCATTTGCTTTGGCGTTGAACTAATACTATTGCAAAAATGGGATAAAATGTAAAATCAAAAATAAATTCCGCAAATCTTATTAATTCGAATCATTTCACTTTTAAGCTAACCTTAACATTATTCTTAAAAACATTTTTGCTTCAACGGATGTTTTTTTGGGGGTGGGGGGCTTGGATATAATAGTAGGGGGTACGCGAAAACAAGGCTGGGAACCTCTGATCTCGAAGAACATCAGCAGAAACCGGTGAATCAGGCTTTCTCTCTTTTTACTGAGGGGGTTGGGGTCAAATTAACCGACCCTTACGTGTGCTAGTGTTTCAGATTCATTTCAAGTTATGGCGCTGACAGCGTACAAACTTGCGCAGCAGAAATGAAAAGAATACAGACATGATAGGGAAGAAAGGAGACGAGTTCAACTTTCTTTTTTCTAATTAAAAAATCGCATTTGTGTCTTAAATATAAGTTATTTGTACGAAATAATATACTTATTCATTGACCATATTTTATTTTTGTACAATTAGCTAATAAAATAAGGAGTAAGTGTCTAACAATTTGGGGTGAAAATGACCCCGCGCGTGTGCTAATGTTCCAAAAGTGGGTGCGATTGCTGAAGGGTTAACACGTTTACCTCCAGACTACATAATTTTTCTTGGGTTTCTATTTAGATGCAACATTTTAAAATACTGTTGAAACAAGCGGATTGTTTTTAACATGGAGGGCATTTTTAGTATTATAAAATTCATCGTTTTAAAAGTACTAACAAGGGCAACGCCACGTACATGAATCACTGATTTTTTTTCAAATTCTGTACATTTGCAGCAGTACCTTTGGACAGTACAACATTCACGCCATAAGTTCTGCAACTCGGTAATTTTTCAGAAAATCGACCGAAAACTTTAGCTGATAGAATATCAACCAGTACGCTGCAAGCGGTTGAAATCTAGAAGTTGGTACACACTCTTAAAACGCTGCCAAATCGCCAAAGCAATATGTTGAAAGCTGCATATCATTGGAGCCAAGTCGCCAAAGCTATATGCAGGTATTGCGTGTATTAGCTTTGGCGACTTGGCGCCATTTTAAGAATGTGTACCAAATTCTAGATTTCAACCCTGCGAGATGATGGCAGTGGAGTGGGGAGCGTCAGACCTCCGTAATTCCTGGATCGAGTTGCATACTGCACGTTCTTATAATACCGTTTAATTATGTTATAACGAATAATATCGTTTATGCGCACGGATATTTATTGAACATTCAACAGCGTTTAGTAATTTTATATTTTAGTAAAATCAAAACTTATTTTTATTATAACTTTATTCATCACATTATATAAATCGTAATTAATATCAACCAATTCTTTTCAGCTGTTCTAATGATATGGTGACTTATAATGTGATGAATAAAATTATAATAAAAAATAAATTTCTATCTTGCAAAAAATTAGCAGAATTACTAAACGCTGTTGAAAGTTCAATAAATATATAAACGTAATTATTCGTTATAAAATATTTAAGTGATAGGTTAAAAAAATGTCCATGTGGGACTTGATCCGGCGATCCAAGCGACTACGAAGCTCTGACGCTAAACACCCGACCGTCGCCAATCTCGGTCTAAATTTGCAGCGAACTGATTGATATTCTATCCGCTAATGTTTGCGATCGATTTTCTCGAAAATTAAGGAGTTGTAGAACTTGTGGCTTGCATGTTGTATTATCCTAAAGCACTACAACAAGTGTACAAAATTTGAAAAAAATCGGTGACTGGTGTTGCCCTTGTAAGTAAACCCATTTGTTGGTGAAAATCGCAGGATTCAGCAGAAAATAGACCAACTTTCAACCCGCAGAAATCGCGGTATAGGCTGTCAGAGGGTAAATCGCCACAAAGAATCGAATACGATTTTCACACCTGTTATCAAATTAGATTACCCCTTCTCTAATGTAGTTAAGTGATAGCAGAGAAGGAATCATCTACATAAATAGATGGTTCGGACCTCAGACATGAGTCGTGGCAGCGAAATTGTTAACACATTGTGTACGGGATACGAATTAGACGCAAGCTCAGATAAAAAATACAAATCGTATCTATGCTTACTCTAGAAAATGTATATATCATAAAAAACCAGCGGGAGTGGTCTCCCTTAAACTTTTCGTATATTTCCCCAAAAAGGTGCTGTTTTCAATCCCTCAGCGTGGATAAAAAAAATTCGAACCTACTGTAACCCCAGAATCCTATGACTATCAGGAGGTTTTTCATTGAAGATTATAGTGATTGTAAAATATTTAGGTAGAGAAACAAATTCAAAGAGATGCGTGCCGATTAAAATGCATCTATCACACACTTCTACTTCACTCTTGCCGGCTCAAGGACAAAGTGACGAAATTCGCCCAATAGCTTCCGCGAGCACAGAGATTACTACCAGTACGTATGCGCATGGAGAATCGGATTAGAAAAATCAATTATGCAATTTCTTTTAACCGATTGACACGCAAATTGGACACAAATCTACAATCAAGGTAAGAAGGACACGTACCAAATTTCATTTATCTACGCAATTTTGTTATGAAGTTATTGCGATTACAAAAACGATTATACAGACCGACAGACAATCAACCCTTCGACGGATTTGGTCCAGAATTTGGTACGGACCTACATGCATGATTATAAAACTGGGTACCAAATTTTATCCATCTAGCTACGCAAATTTTTGAGTTATACTGTTCACATTTATGCGGACAGAAAGACAGACTTCCCGTGGACGGAATTTGTCCAAAATTCAAACACCAAAATTCACAAATCATATGTAAAAATCACGATCACATACCGAATTTCATCCCTGTATCTCTAACAGTTTTCGACTTATCGTTTTCACAGACACACAGATATACATAATTCCAAAATTGTGTTTTTCGGACTCAGGGAGGTGTAAACCGTGGAGATTCGTCAAAATCTCGAGTTCGAATTTTTTGACGATTACAATACTTTCTCTTTGTATACTTCGTATACGAGAAAGTTAAAAGTGAACTATTCTGCAGACATCTATTAACATGTCCAACTTATCTAAATTAGTACGCAAGTCAAATTCTTGAATAAAAATTTTGATCTTGGGTAATTCGAGAAAAGCATATTTTTACGTTTCCGCTTATAAAGTGCTAATATTATTAAATGAGTATGTAGTACTAAGAAGAAAAAATTAGATAAACTAAACAAAAATTAAAATGAAACAAAAAGAAAGAAAAACGTAAAGACAAAAAAACAGCAAATTTAGACAAGAACAATGACAATACATCTTTAATCGTACGAAAGCAACAGCCTCAAGTTATTGCATCAACAGAAGGTTGAAACGATAATATTTAAAACACATAAAAATATATAAAAATGAATTTCGAAAGTAAAAATTGTTCAAAAAGGAAGAAATGAATAAGGAATCGAATGGTGAACTTTATCGAAGACCACTCACCATAAAGATTCCAAATTTAGACAAGATTTTCTGTCAAGGGTAAGATTATAAATCAAAATTATACCCTTTGTGGCCTGAATCCCGTCCAAAATCAATATTTGAATCATTTTGACGAATCAAAATGCACATATATGTCATAATATTGATTTTGTTTACCTTCCCTTTCTGCACTTCGGATCAAAATTTCAAAGTTGTACATTCAGTATTCAAGAAGTTATATTATTTTTTTATTTAAGGTGAAAAATGAAATTTATTAGTAAATAACATTAAATATTCAATTGTTTAGTTTTTGATGCAAAAATAGAAAAAATGAAGTACAGCTAAATTTCTCCATTTTTCAAAATTCCTAACACTAAACATTTGATATTAACTTTAATTTATATGTATCTTTAAATCCATGTACATTTTCGAATAACATATTTCAGTAAAACAACAAGGGAAATAGTAAGCAAAAATTTTCGACTTTTGAAAAACTGTATGGAATTTAAAGGAATTATCCTTTGTTTTCTAATTGATTTGATTTGTATATGAAATTGCAATATTATCAACACTTTGCCAATGATACTTATCCCTCTGACTGTGTATCCCGAGGTTTCCGTGTGTTGAAAGCAAGTCCATTTCCTGCTGCATCCTGCGATTTTCACAGACAAATGTGTTTGCTTAGTACTTTTATCGTGTTAGATCTTATTGTACTAATAAAGCTTTGCATATACATAAATAACAACTGGCTTTTCTCAGCGCGATTTGAACACACTTGCAAACATTGCATATAAATAGTGATTTTGAAAGAACAATCTGCGAATTTACAGTGGGAAAAAAGTTTCCGTACGCGGCTATAGCCAGAAATAAAAGCTTAATTTGTCAAACAAAATCTTTTGTGAAGAAAAGTAGCAAATTGGTTCAACACAAATGCATATAATATTTATGAGTATTTTAAAGAAAAAATATTGAGATAATTAAATAATAAATTTAAAGAAACAAAAAATACAACTAATGAGGAACAAATAAAAGTTTCCGCATGATATTTATATAGTTTATGAAAAGATATTTTTTTTATGATAACCAACTTGTATTTAATGGTCGGACGCCCTCCTTTAGGCTAGTGTTCCTTAAACATCGATAAACTATCGATACTTTTGAAGCCAAGTCGATACTATCGAGTTTTCGGAACTATTGACTGAAACAATCGATAGTATCGACTTTCTAAAAACTACCGATGCTATCGATAGTTTTCTCCCGGGCAATAATATCGATAGGCGCATTTTCATTCGATAGTTTTAAAACTATCGACTGAAACTATCGATAGTTTCTAAACTATGGACTGGAAGAACACCAATCAATAGTATAGCCAATACTATCAATAGTTTTGAAACTATCGAGACTATCGATGATTCAGTCGATATTTTGGGAAAACTATCGAATGAACTATCGATAGTTGAACATTTGATGTTTAAGGAACACTACTTCGGCCTTTATTTCTACCCTCGAACGTTGTGGCATGACTTCCAATCGTGTTTATTTGTTGTTTCGGGGTAATGTTGTTCCAATTTCCCTGAAGGGCACTTTGTAATTAGACCTTGTTCTAAATATCATATTTTTTGTGCTTACGACCGATTTCTTTCCATAAATGTTCTACATGAATTCAGTCGGGAGACTGGGATGGACTATGAAGCTAATGTTTAACATGATAGAGGCACCATTCTTGACAAATCCTGGATGTGTGTTTAGGATCGTTGTCCTGATGAAATGGAAATGCAGTTCCAAGAGAAACTTTATCTGCACTAGCTAAGACATTTTGCTTTAGAATGTTAAGATGCATGTACCTATTCATATTTCTTCTATAAAACATAAATTACGGACACCAGTAACACTCATACACACCCACACTAGGGCGCCTCCGCCACCTTGCTTGAGAGTTCCAGATTAATTTTTATTTAGCATCTGCTGATTTGGTTTTCCCCAGACCATAAATCGCCCATATGACCCATGAATACTAAATTTTGATTCATCTTTAACCCCTTGCTTACAGGCAACTTTTTAGAACACTTAGGTCAGGTTGGCGCACTTTAAACACCATCCCATTTTTTCCAACTCTGTGCTTATTTGCTTATATAAAACTTTTTTCACAGTATATTAAGATTAAGGGTATGAATGGATTGATAATATACACATTTATGTCCGAATTTTATCCGTTATCCTCTTCGTTAATTGGATTTCCTACACCTCTATCTCAAGATCGGTGAACTGTGGCGCACATTATATGCCGTACCTGTTCCTCAAAGAGTTAAAAAACACTGATTCCTAGAAAAATAAGGCCTAACTTAGTTGCTTCTTTGCTAACTCGAGGCGTTTTCTTCGTTACAGAGATTTATACAAGGCGTCTTACGGACTGCACGTCCATTGTAACTTGTTTTTATAATGAGATTTCTCACAGTTTGAGGTTTCACTTGAACGTTATAATCAGCCTTTAGATCAGCTGCGACTCGAGGGTCACTTATTCGTGGATTATCTTGAGCATTATCCATGATATTTCTTTGATGCAAGTGGTTTAGCTTCGGAGGCGTTTGGGATCGATCTCTCCTCAAATTTTTGAAGCTCACGGTATCTTTCAGTAATATATTATACTGCAGACGTCGATTTATTAACGATTTAACCGATATTTTCATAGATAATCCCTCATTTCTCAACTGAATCAGCAACTTAGGAACAGTTTTAGGAACATCCGTTTTAATACGATCAACAACAAGTTCGAATGAAATAACAGTTGCTGTCCTCCCTTCATGATACGATGAACAACAAATTAGAATTAAATAACTGTTGCTATCATCCCTTCATGGCACTTACATACGCTCCAGTTTCGAAACATTACCGTGGGTCATCTGAAAAATAATTTTCATGTTGCGTACGGAAACTTTTTTGCGAGACATTTCGCAATATCTCCTAAATATTTCAATTAAAGCACTTGCCGCGTTTTGTAAAGGCAGACATTTATTATAAACTCATTTTAGAGACTCAAAGTAAGCATATTTCAGTAGTTTCTGAATTTATTACGAACAAGTTAGAAATTATGCTAATATATTCATAACATTGGCTTCTGAAAGGAAACTTTTGTTACCCACTGTACATCCACATTTTTTCGTTAATTAGTTGTGAATAAATCTTTACATAAAAGGTGCATGCCTCTATCTAAATACAAAGTCTCCAAAAATATCTTCCTCAATTTTTAAGAAAGATAAGATGTATAGAAAACTAGTAATTTTACCATAGAAGGTGGAGGCCCCAAACGCAAAGGGCGACCGCTACAGGAAACTTTCTGTCAGTAAAAGAATCACATACAGAGGTTTGGTGGAATACAAATTTACAATAGCACAACAACTAAGTTTCTGGAACAACAACATGAAAAGTGTATATAGCTTCTGAAGACAAATTCTATGAACACTTACTTTTTTTAATTAAATAATTAACTTTTATGAAATTAGTTTTCTCAAAGAAAATAAAATTTATAACATTAATACATTTGATTTTGAAAATCTCTTTACTAGCCTCTCACACAATAAATTAATTGAAGTGTTCTCAAATGTATATGATTTATACCTAAATACTGATTTAATTGATAAAAATAAATGGATAAAAATTTGCAGAGTTAATATTTGTGAAAATTATCTCTTTAATGGAATTAACTACTATAAACATGTTTTTGGAATTCCTATGCGTTGTTGTTTTTCTAGTGCATTGGCCAATATATTTCTTCACTCATTTGAGAGAGAATTAATTAAAAATGAACATATTTTTGGTTTTCGTTTTATTGATGATCTTTTAGTGTTTAAGTATATTAATGTTAACTCCATATTTAATTGCTATCCAGAAGAGCTTAAATTAAACAAAAACTAATAAAGGATTGAACAAATGCAATTTTTTGGATCTGGAAATTGAAATTTTGAATTCAGGTGTCTCTATTGATTTTTACGATAAAAGAAAAGAATTTAATTTCAAGGCTAATACACTTTGTGTGTTTCAAACATGTCTTCAATATAAAATTTTAAAAAAATTATATCTTTTCTCAAAATAATAGGATTAAAAATATTTGTAATAACCACCCTAGTTTTGTTAAAACTTTATATAATTTGAAAAATAACTTAAAAGATAACGGCTACCCTAATAGTTTTTTAAAAGTTAATAACTTAATTTAAAAAGTTAGAAGAGTTTTTGTCCTTCTGGTAAATAGTTCGAATTTCTCTACATAGATGGAGCTAGGGGCTTGCTTCTAAATGTTTGCTTTCTGTGTTCAATTTTTAAAGCGTCTCTTTTTATTACTTCTCGTTTAGAAAGAGAGTGAATATGTACATTTTCTTTTTGTCTCTCTATTGGTTTTGTTTTAAAGGAATTTGTTAAGTTTTTTTTCTTTTTTTCCTATATTTCAGTTGTTGGACAAATTCAGGGCACAGAAAGGATTAACTTTTGACTAATAGTCATTCCTCTCTACAGAAAATTTGTCCAGTTTAGAACTACAATGGCGTGTAGTCTCCGAAGAAGTTCGCCATTCTGTTTCCTTTCCATTTTGATTATATTTCTTACTTTCTAATTTTTCTTTTATGTGTTTTTATTATTTTAATTATTTGAGAATTTTTGTTGTTTAATACTAAAGTTTTTTGTTGATAAATTTTAGGAAAATTTTGATGATGAAATCACTTGATGCTGCTGCGTCGTGCGCGCATAAATGTGAATTGTTAACGATATTATTATTGTTTACTTTTTCTGTTTCTGTTATATATTTTTTTTTCTTTTTAACTTAATTTTTGTTTTTCTATTATAGCGATTGTAAGATACTTAGGTGAAGAATCAAGTTGAAAGAGATGCGTATGTATTAAAACGTATCAATATTTATTTTCTATCACATTCTAGCAAGTTCCGTTAATGCGAGTGCGTTGCGCAAACGAAAATATAAAAGGAGAAAATGGCCTCGTTCGCTAACGCAGAATAGCTTGCGCAGGCGCAGAGATTACTTCCGGTTCGCAAGAAAATAAACTGAATATGCAATTTCAACGCCTTTTTTTAACCGATTGAAACGAAATTTGGTCACAGATCTATAAATAATGGTAGCAACTGCCATACCAATTATTATTTATCTAAGTTAAGAGATATAATTTTTATAAGTATGCGACGGACTGTCAGTCCTTCAGCGGATTTGGTTCAAACTTTGATAGAAACCTGCAATCCTGATGATAAAAATGTGTACCAAATTTATGGGAATCCTACATTTACATCTTAATTAATTTAAAAGAATCAAATCCCCTAGTATGAAAACGCCATATTTCATAATTTGGTGTGGACTAGCGGATTTCTCGTCCTTAAAGCCCTCTCGCGTGGTAATTAATTACAGCACCTAACAACCCCCTACAATGCCCATCCACAAAGGGGCCTTAAATTTAAATAAACTTCCTCCCCTAATTTTAGCCATTTCATGGTTCTTATATTAAAATCTAGAAGGCACGTGCGGTCGAGAGCTTGAATTTGAAATTCGGCGAGAGCTCTAAATGTCATTTTCGATTCGTAAACATCTCTCCTTGGACGGTCTTTTGGCAGGCAGAAGCATAATTGGCGAAGATTCAAGTGACAAGACTATCGATGTTTGTGCAAGTTAGTAAGCCTTTTAAATTTAAATTGTGATAGACATTTAACTCGCGTTTGTTCAGTAGCCGTGCAACTGTTTCGTATGCTGTCTACATGAACGTGACAAATGAAGTCAAATAACGCTCCGGGTCATCTAAAATCTAATTTGCACACTGCCAGCGCCAACTTCACTTTATTATTCCTCATGCAAAATATGCATTTCATTTCAACATTAAAATAGCGCGGCACATTTTACGTCCAGCAGTTTGTTGCCTGGATGGTAATAAAAAATTAAAACGAAGAAATCGCAATCATCTAAATTTTATCGTCGTTTTCTTCAACTCATTCTAAACGATATAAGCTACTCAAATTTCTAGGTAAATTTCATTTCTAAAACGATTTTAGGAATAATTTGACTTACATTTGACTTAAGTTGGTAAGTTAATTTAAGTTTTAAAAGATTATAAAATGTTTCAGATGAGAATCTCAAGGCATTTGAAATTTTTATTTCAAAGTATTGACCCTGACTAGACGTCGAAATTTAAGTGTAGATGATAGTTGAACTGTCATGTTTTACAGCAACTGTTCTATTTTTAACGTCGGACTACATTCCTCCCATTGGGGTCTCGGGAAGGAATTTGATTCACACGCCGAAAGGCCACAAAAAAACGTTGCATGGGAGATCCTTTATATCTCGGTAACTACATATGTTAAAACCATAACTAATGTCTAATTTTAGAGATATACGTTAACAGCAGAAGCTACAAAAAAAATTTTGAAAATCGGAAAAGAGTCACGCGAGTAAAGTAGTCCCACGCCTTTAACCTCAACGGCTGTTTGAAAAAGACAGCCTCACGTCATTTTTTTAAATTTTATTTTACGCAAAATCTAGATTTAAAACAATATAATTCAGTTTTCACATTTTATGCATTTTAGCTCTTAATCTGAGTACTGAGGCTTTCTTTAGCTTTCTTGTATATAAACACTGAGAATTCAACGCTTGCATCTTTAATAATGGTTTCTCATAACTTTCAATTAAATCATAATTTAGTTCATGAATAAGTTTAATTATATTAATTTCCGCTTTTGAAACAACAAAAGGAAAATTTTATAACGGAATTCATAATTTCTAAGCATTGTCGAATCACGAAAGCGACGCCTTGCGCATGCACTTGACTCTCTATAAACTTCCAAGCAAATCAAGTGGAGGGACTTGAAAGCCTTGACAAGATGGATTTTAAAAGGACACACACGGGGCGAATATTCTTCGCAATCGTGTAACGAACTTAAAACTTTCTTGTCCAGAAGTCGAGACCTTACCATCAGATCACCAGGACCCCAAAGGCCATGGTGAATATTTAAATTCATTTCCTTTCCTATATTATTTAGATTTAGCATAATGCTATTAACACAACAATGTATTGATTTAATTTCAACAACATGGTATAATCAGATTAATAATATGGTATGGTATTTTTAATTGCCTTTGAGTCTTTCTTCAGAGCATGGCTTCTATATCTATGTAGTCTGGTTGCTTAATGGTGTTTTTTAAATAGAGCCACAATTCTTTCTACTCAGACTATAAAATCAGAAACTCAGTAGACAGGAAATTCAAACACTGTGCAATTCCCACAGAGCAACGTTCGGTGGTCCACAGCCGGTTCTTAAATTTCTGAATTTCAGGTCTAAATACAATTTCAAGTGACGATAAAATATTTTCATAATATCATTAAGAATATCAGAAATGTAATACTCTACGAACAAGCGTTCTTTTTAAAAATTGCCAAATGTTATTAAATGCCAACTAATGAACATTCTAACTGAGCTCTAGCGTGACCTGAGAATAATAATATTTAGTTCCTGTAGTTATAAAAAACATTTGCAATATTGGCAACATTTTAAACATATTCCTTAACATTTATTAGATAAAAGCGCTTATTATTACTTCTGAATCTCGTCTAAGTATAACTGTGACATATCATTATTCTAAAGCATCTGGTGGTTATGGCGAGCTGTAATGAAAATACAGGAAAAAGTGTCACAATCAAGTGGTGCATAGAGAATTTTCAATTCTGCTGGCATAAAACAGGTGAAAGGCTTGAAAGTCCCTTATTCAATGTCGACTTTCTTAGTGGAACTTCCTGGAGACTATGGTTGTACCCAAGGGGTGAAGACGATGGAGAATACATGAGTTTCTATCTATTTAGAGAGGAAGGAGGGCCAGAAGTAGTGGATGTTGATTTCGAAATGTTCCTTATCATTGGGGACCCATTCTTGGAATCTGATGCAGACACCTTGAATTGGTATTCTTTTAAAATCCATCAGAGAGAAGGACTCAAATTTTTCGCATCGCGTTGGGAAGTTTTTGCTGCAAAACAGGTTCAGAAGAAGAATTTTATCTTGGGTCTTGGATGTAGAATTTTTAATCGGGAAAGAGACGGATCTGGCAACTCCGATCAACTTTTGGCAACAAGAATTGGAATGGAGCGTATTTATGGCACTGAAATTTGTGACGATCTAAGAGATCTTGATCCCCACTTTAATAAAGATATTGAAGTAAAACCAATGTTAGAAGACGAACCTTTGATAAATTTAAACTTATCTTATGTCGAGGAAAGTCTAGTGATCAAGATACTTCCAGTGAGCTGCAAGAAAGTAAAGTACGCAATCTGTAAAATAACGGTAATTAGAAATTGGGAGAAGGAATCGCCAATTAAACACGTTCGCTCCTGGATATTCGAAATAAAAGCAGATATTTGGAGATATTGTGTACTTCTTCCAGAAATGGAATCTTTCAAACCAGATTTGAAAACTGACAAAACGTTTTTCGTGCACTATGATTTCGCGTTTTCAACTGGAGATATGATAGCAATAAGTGGATGGGAAGAATGCATCAGATATGCAAAGACGTTGAATGATTCCTTCCAACATTATTTGGACGTTAATATAAAGACAGCAAAATCTGCTCTGGATGCTTTGGAAGAAAACTACAGATCTCGGTCTTTTGTCGATGTTAATGTCAAAACGGAAACGAAAACTTTTCCTGCCCACAAAGCAATATTATGTGCAAGATCTCCGAAATTCAGGTCCATTATTGGATTGAACAGTAGAGAAGTAAAGTTCCCATTTTTCAGAGATAGCGACAATTTCGAAGATTTATTTTTATTTCTGTACACTGACACTTTGGGGATTTCATCGTTCACAGCTGTTCTTGAATTGTACGCTTTATCTTTTTCTATAGATCTTGTCCCTTTGAAGACAATCTGCAGAAACATTTTAACAGACAGTCTTAATAGTCTAAGTGCCGTTGCATTATTACGCTTTGCTTGTTTCTGTAGTGATATACCTCTGAGGACTGCTGTCGAAAATTTCGTTGCTACACATTATGAATTATTGATTAGCCCAGCGAAGTGGAAACAATTTGCAGATAACCTAGAATTTCGAAAAGTATTATTACTCTTGAAGTACAAAACACAAAAGACAATACGTTAGTGCTACATCGGATGTTAAAAATTTGCATATTGTTGCAGTAGTTGACTCGAAATTACCTAATAAAATCATACACATGAAGAACTAAAAGAATTAGTGATTTGTTTCATTGATGCTCGATGACTGTAAAATGAAGTAATTGGCCTGCAAGCAATAAAATGTATTGATTGTTTTGGTTGGCTTATTTTAATGATATGCCAGTTTTGTTTAGCTCATTAACCAGTTAAAATTGGTACTTTTCCGGTGAATTACTTTTCATAATACTCTGTTTATAATAGTATTTATGGAATTTGACAGTTCTTGATGATGAACGAAGTTTCCTTATTTCTAAACCCCACTGAAAATGTGTAATTAATTGAAACTAACGCCGAAATACTTTAATGATAAACGTTTTTAAAACGTCCGTTTTTCTTGTTCGAATATTCTACAACCGATTTAAGATATGTGATTTGTGACAGCAAATAAGTGCTTTTGTAAGTTTCCTTGTCAGCAAAATGCACAGAGAAAAGGAATACTACTTTTATAATTTTATTAATTTCTTGGGGAGTTAACGGAATTTACCTAAAAAGAGAAAATTAAAATATTAAGATAAAAGTTTAAGTTACTAAGTAGATCTGGGCCGATTCGAAATTTTCAGAACTGATTCGAATTCTTCGTTAATTTCAATTTTCTGTGGTCCCTTGAATTTCCTGTTATCATAGTTGCAAAATATGATCTATTATTCAAATTTATTTTCATTAAATTGAAATCTTAACCAAAAATATTTTTTCCCCTGAATTCTTCTCGTTACAGTAGAACACCAGGGAACCGAACTAATGTTGGCTGACCTCTGTTCGAAATTCCGGAGAATTCGGATTATCCGCGAAAACCGGTATAATAATCGTGAAATACTAAATGCATTAGAATATTGACTCTGGGCGCAAAGGAATGGGAAAGTTCTATAGATGAACCAGAATTTGCGTAAAAAAATAATATTCTAGAATTACTACAAAAGACAATAACTTAGTGTTGCATACAATATAAATAGTTGGCAAACAAACATTGTTTTGAAATTACAGTGGAACCCCGCTAATCCGGACTAATTGGGACCGGTGCCTGTTTGGATTACAAAAAATTCGGATTAACGGAAATTCCGCTAAAAATAGAAAAGAAAAAGATGTGTGCTTAAAATTACTTAAGTTAAAGTACTCAGTACTACTATCTCTTGAATTATGTTATTCAAAAGCAATAGAAAGAAAATTTGTCTCCCCTTTTCATTAGAATAATGGATGTGCTCCTGTATGAAGTGACTTTATCTTACGGCGAATTGCATTACTTTCTTCAATGCATGTTGCATTGAAAAAGTATTATGCATGTTGAAAAAGTATTTATTGTTTTTCCTATGTATATTTA
>BGPR01036581.1:0-15478 GCA_013235015.1 Araneus ventricosus
AAGGCGGTAGCACACTTGTCAGCATTTCGTCACCAAGGGAGAGCAAGTATTCGATGGACGGTTTCTCCTTCAATGTGTCCTTGACTGAAGGGGGTTTGACGCCCCTTCTTTACGATCTGACAACCCCAAAAAAAGGGATGACAGTTGCAATGTGTAATTGCCTTTTAGGCGATGGAAATAGTTTTTTTTTGGGTCGTTTATATTTTCGCTGTCCTTTCATTTCCGCGTTGGACTTCGTACTTGTCGTTTGTTGCTGTTGCGTTTGTCTGCCATGGATACCAATACTTTGGTTTACGCTGAGACAGCTTTAATGGTGATGATGTAATTATCAAATGCAAGAATTAATCATAATGAATGTGCAGACGACACATAGAATTTGCGAACAAATTCCAAGAAAATATTTTCAATCGTTTTGATTTCTACAGCATACTAAAAAACTGGTGTTTCAGCTTTATTTATATAATTTATTCAACATAGTTAAAATGGCAAAAAAAAAAAAATCCCTAAAGAAATGTATGCATAGTAAATAAAAACATAAAAGGGTAGATGCTCCATTTTTTAAAAACTGTACCAGTTTTGGACAGAATGCATCCATTTCTCAAGCAAATTAGCCACTAATTTGATATTAACCAATAAGATGCATTCCTACACCTTAAACAAACTCTTTTTTAGTAATTAACAACATGATTAGGTCATTTTCCCTTAACATGAAACTTGCAAGAAAATTAAATGCATAAACATGTATCAAGTACTCGCAAGTGTTGCAATCTTTCATCGTCACACTGTCAGAAATAACTATTAATTCTAAAATTAATTATCTTTAGGGTTTAAGAGGGTTTTTATTTTTATTTCCTAAAGGGATGCTTTGAGTATTTGCATATAAAAACAACATATTTGCATCCTTTAAAAACAATAAATTTTTATGCAAGTTATTTTTGTTTTTGGCTTGAAAAAAAATGAATACATATTCTCTACATATTAAGATTTATAATACACTCTAAATTTATTAATTATCTATACTTTTTTTAATATTTATTTTTAAGTAACAAGTGGACCATTGTAGAGTACAATGGTCCAGAGCAAAAAAATAAATTAAAAAAAATATTTAAATGTAGTACATTTTTGAATAGCATAAAACATAGAATGCATAAAATGCATGCAATAAAAGTTACTAAAGAATACTTAAAAAACTTGAGCCAGTCATTCACTGTGAAAATTCTAATTTTCTCTTAATGTGGCAAAAACTGGAGCATCTACCTTATTTCAATAAAAAATTAAAATAAAAAAAATTGCATATTATTACTACGCATCTGCGTCTTCAGGCCATCTTTTCGCCATTTCTTCACAAACGCTTTCGTAGCATAACTTTTTAAAAGTTTTTTTTTTTTTTTGCTTAATACAATTTACTGGATTCCAGAGAGCCGGCCTTTCTTGAATAAAATCAATTAAAGCCGACTCTTTTTCTGCGGTCCAAACATATTTTCTAGCATCCATGGCGTGAACACGGTACGAAATGGCTTCTGTGTATCCCGAAAATCGCGCCTAAGTTTTCAGTGATGTCACTGGCGAGTCGAACCTGATTGGTTCAGTTATTCACGCCCATGAACTTGCATGGATGTTTTTAGTTCTGTTCGAAAGCTCCCATGTTCGCTTTGAGGGCTAATAAAACCGGTTCAAACGCCCGAGAAGCGGTTTCGCTCGCCCTTGGTGACGAAATATAAGCTAGTGTGCTACGGCCCTTACAGTAACGTTGGTGCGGGAATATCTTACTCATTCAGATTAAGTACAACAGAGAACCAGCGGGAGTGTTCTCCCCTAAACTTTCTCGTATACTTCCCCCAAAAGGTGCCGTTTCTCCATCCCCCGAGTGGCTGAAAAAATTCGAACCTACTGTTACCCAGAATCCAATGACTATCGGAAGGTTTTCCATTATAGTGATTGAAAAATATCTAGGTAAAGAATCAAATTCAAAGGGATAGATGCGTACCGAGTTTCCGCTCTTACCGGTTCAAGGACAAAATGACGTAATTCTCTACTCCATAATGAAATTCCGTTCCGTTCCTTTCGCGTGCACAGATGATTGCTTCCAGTACGCATGCGCGTGGAGATTACGGATTCTTTTCAAAAGTAAATTATACAGACCGACAGACAGTCAACCCTTTGACCGATTTGGCCCAAAATTTTATACGGACCTACATTCATGGCGATAAAACCGTGTACCACATTTTATCCATCTAGCTATTCAAGTTTGTGAGTTATCGCGTTCACATTAAAACGGACACGCAGACAGACAGATTTCCCGTGGACGGATTTTGTCCAAAATTTGATAGAAACCTACAAATTATGTGTAAAAATCACATACCAAATTCCATCCCCATAGCTCTAATAGTTTTCGAGTTATCGTGTTCACAGACAGACATAATTCCAAAATTGTTTTTTTCGGACTCGGGGAGGTCTAAAACGTTGAGATTCGTTAAAATCTCGAGTTCGAATTTTTTGATGATTACAATACTTTCTCTTCGTATACGAGAAAGTAAAAAGTTGAAATGTTCAACTTTTCAGAGTTATACAATTGGCTGTAATAAATGGTAGTTATCGCATAATTAAAACATATGTTCACTTCTAATAACTTTAAAGAAACTCCCTGAAACTGAATTAATAATATTTGTTCCTCTTCTGTATAATAAATAGAACCCAAATGGTTTTTATATCAAATTACTAAGATTTTTATACAAAACAAATATTTTTTATTAATATATATTATGATTAATGTTAATGTACAAAATTAAATTGATTAAAACATTTAAATGTCGCTCGAGATTTTTAATATATGTATTTTAATTAATTTAATTCCGGGAGAATTTAAATAATTATAAATTCTTCTCTTACTATGAAAACAAATTTAGAATGATTTATAAATGTTTTCTTATATTTAAAAATATAAAAAGAATACAGTCAAACCCCGTTAACACGAAATCGGCGTGACCACCAGGATTTTTCGTGTTAACCATTAAAATAGCGGCTCCATCTTGACTGCAATTACCAAGCTATGAAATAAAAGATAAATTATTACAGTTTTTAGAAATCTGAAAAAAATAAAAGTTTTAAGTTTAGAAAAGAAATAAACAGATTGTATGTAAGATATAAAATAATAACTTTATTTAGCTGTTACTCAAGGTTTAAAAAGTTAGTTATTGACTTTTGTTTCAACTTTTTAAGATGACATTTTTTATTTATTTTTACACGATTCTGAAAGCAACTAGCAATCAACATGCAAAGCAGGAAAAGTGGCCAAGGCGAGTACATGGAAGAGTTCCCAGAATTCTGTCCCTTCCCGTTCTCAGCATTCCGAACAAAGAAACAAAAAGGTGGGAAGGGTAGGAATATGATTCCTGAGAGAGAGAGAAACTCTTGCTTCATCCACTGTGAACATTCACAACAATGAAATGAATGCAAAGCTGCGGAAAGCCAGGCCGTGCCAGGGGGCAAAGTACTGGTATGCGGACCCCACAGACACTTCCTCAATAAAATCTTTCCCTGCCCTTGTCACCAGCCCGCCTGTCTCTCCTGCCCCCTGTTTCGGGGGGGGGGGGGGGGTGGGAAAGGGAAATAAAAAAGAATTTAAAACACAAACTCGACGCTACGGAAACCCCCCTAGACGCGAGGCCCTATTTGGAGCAATCGGCTAAAGGCCGGCATTGTTAATTAGTTAGCTTCTGTCTCAGAAAAGAGCTTCCCACTTAAAAATTAGTAAAATCATTGATTCTATTAAAAACAGTGTCAAGTTAGAATGTTGTAACATATCGAGCACCACCATACAAAAATGTGTTTTTGTTGCGTCGCTATTATTATTTTCTTTTAACAATTATAAAAGTGCCATGATGAAATATAAAAGATTTTTATTACATAATATTGTATTTTTACCAATTAAGAAAAAGTACACCATTTTGCAAACCACATGTTGATTCCTCCATAAAATGAATATAAGGGCAGAAAAATTATTATTTATCCTAGAATATTTGTTCCAAGAAATCATTAGTCATCATTTATTAGTTTTAACCATTTACAAGAAATGTCTCGAAATCAATTCTATAGTATTTCAAAGTTAAACAGCTAATTAGTGACTAGTAGAAATCCATATCAATTGCTGAGAATTATTAAATTACAAAAATCATTCTTCATTTGAACTATATGAGAGGTTACATTTTATACAATATTTTTATTGACCTATTTAGAAGAATCACTTTAGTAAACAATAAAATCAGAGGCCAAGAAAATCTTAAGTTGATTCCCATTCAGAATTTGTATCACATAAGTATTCTACACAATTCATAACTATTGTGATGCTAATTTTGAATATAAATATATAGTTGTGACAGTTTTCTTTTATGTTATGTAATTTTTATTAATAACTATTTAACAAGTTAACTTTATATTATATGGGACAAAAAAAAAGTTGCAAAAAATTATTTTCAATGCAATTGACATTTTTAATAAGATCAGTAAAAAGAAATTCTACAACAAAAAATGATAAAAGAAATATAATAGTCATTTTATTCCGCATCAGACTAAACAGAACTTTTAAAGAAATTCTCATAACACTTAGGAAAAGGCTAAGGACTGAACATTTGAATGCACTGGTAACTACTTTTGTTTAAAAAAAAAAATGTGCATTTTTAAAATTAACTTTAATAACAATTTTGGCCATGCACTAATTGAAAATCTTTAACTTTTTTGTAGATAATAAAACACAAACTAATGTAATTGCATTCTACTGATCAGTTTATATTTCATAGATTAATTACTATAGCAGCAAAAATTAGCAGATTATACAGAATATTTAGAAAAAACCAACACAGCAATTTTTTTTACGTTTTCGGTTTGTTCCATTTCTATTTCTGCTTTAATGCTCTTTAAAATTAAAAAAAATTAAATTTCAACAACTCTATGTTTTTTGCAACATTTTTTTATACATACATATTACACATCAAAGAATTAAGAATGAGAATATCTGAATTCAGAAGTCAAAAACTAGATCATTATGAAGCCAAAATAAAAATACATAAATCTAGGCCAAATTTTGGACAAAAATCATTGAAGAAAAGTGATAAAAGCAAATTCTTTAAAACATTTACAAACTATATAAATCTTTAAAATAGCTACAATTCTAATGAATTTGATGCCTCTGTCTTTAAATTACTATAGGGCAACAAATAAGTCATGTAACTAATGAAGGTTTCATGCTTTTTTTTAAGGATAAGAATGTAAGAAACATTTGTTGCATTTCTGAACTTGTTGTTTAAATTTAATGGTTCTATTACACTGAAAATATCAAAGCCTGTATGAAAAGAATGAAAAAATTGCAAATGATAAAAATAAAGCTTTGAAAGTATGAGGGTGAAAAAATTCTCATTTTAAAAAAGAGTAACTGAAAAAGGCAAACTTGCATCTCTAGCTTGTGCCTGCAATGTAATAAAAACAAGATGTATTCTAATCAGTAAAATGCTTGTACAATCTCATCAAAACGGTTAACAAGACAAGATTGGGGTTTCTTCTTTGTAGATAGATTAGTTTGAAAACACATTTGGTTATAATAAAATAACCAAGTTGTATTCATAGAGGTTTTTTTTTTTTTTTTTTTAGTACGAAATAAAAGATAGCATTAAAAAAAGTGTTTGGTAAAACATTTTTATTTCGCCTTCGTATTTTGAGTTAAAGTTTGAATGAATATATGCAGACAAAAATAAATAAAAATGCACTAATTTCTTTTCTTTTTTTTGTACTATAATCAATCGAAATGAAAGGAAAAAAATATTGTGGGAAAAGCATGTGTTTGTCTACGCATTCTCTGCAAACATTAGTTAAATGTTTAAATATTTTAGATGTGATAGTTAATATGAAAACTGATATGTAAGGTTGTATGCTCATAGATAGCAGTTATGATGATATGCTGCACAATTAAGGATAACTGGTAAAGATTTATGCACTTGGCCGGTAACTATATAAAACGTGGAAATTATACCACTGCTAATCCCGAATGTGTATTATTTTATTATTATAGCGAATAGAATTTTCATTTTCTGACTAAGAAGCATACAACAAAATATAATTCTACAACACAAATAATTCACAATATAAATATATTTTAAAAACTGAAGGTGAAGTAGAAATAAGTGCTATATCGAAGTTAATTTCACAGTAATTAAAAACACACTATTTGGTGTTTCCTAACATTTCAAAGCAATTATACTTGACTTTTATGACAATCTCAGAATAACATATCAGTATATATTTATATAAATTGTTTAACAAATAAATATTTTGATTGCTTGAATATATACTTTTATAGAATATAAACTTTTTTATTTAATTAAAAAATTATTAATAAGATATATGTATTTCAGAAAGCAGATTCAGAACTAAATAAATTATAAAATTTATTTAATTACAATATATACTTTTTTATTTAATTAAAAAAATATGAGATATATGTATTTCAGAAAGCGTATAAAAAAATTTATTTCGTGGACGGAAGCATAGATTTAGCAGTTGTGTGCGATCTGTGAAAACATTCACAAAATTGGACTTGTAAAAAAACAGGATAATGTCATTTCCAATAGGGAAGGAAAGTGTGCGTAAGCGCCAAATCTTACAACTCCATTTGTGCACATCTGCTGCCAGCGCCCTCTGGATAATCAATCATGTTTGTCGCTTCAGGGCACAGAAAAGTCTCCGCAGTTCCTATTAGCCTGAGGCGGTGCCTATATATAACGCTACCCAGCCCAATAAGCATGGTGAAATGTAAATAAATAGAATGCAGTGAAAGTAGAAGTTCCGTTATAACTTTTCTATTGAGAAACCACCCTAATGGCACAGAAGTTAGTATGTTTCAAGATTCACTGCCGTACAGTATAGGGATGACAAATATTTGACGAACTGTTATTTTCTACGCAATATCAAAAAATCACAAATACCAGTGATGAATACTACTGTCAAAAAGGCGTGATTCAGTCACTTTTAATTAAATGTACATAAAGTTTTTTTTTTTAATTTTAATTTCATATCCTTTTAATATTCTTTTGCAAGATTTTAGTTCTATATACTGTCAACAAATGGCGCCATCAAAAGCTAATCTAAAAGCTCTCACAATCACAAATGTATGAACTACCCACCCTACACAGGGGGGCATCAACACACCCACTCGAGGGGAGTAGCGCCTTCACCGCGCAGATCCATGACCCACGAGATTGGGTCTTTGGTCACGGCAGATCCCCAGATAGCACGTAAGTTTGCAGCAAGTTTGATTTTGACTTGATTTTACCTTGTCATCGCAAATTTGACGCTTCAAGCTTGAAGCGAACTTGTAGCAAGTTCGTCGTGACAACTAGCGTCACCTCCTGGCAATGCAAATTTGCTGCAAGTTTGCAAAACAAGCTTGATGCAAAGATAGCACAAAGAGATAATTATCTTTGTCTTTGTTTAAAAACAAAAACATCCGATTTTTAATAGCACCTCCTAGACCGTCCTTCTTTTTATTAATTCAATAAATCAATGATAATTTGTAAAAAAAAACTAACTTTTTTATAAAAAAGGTTTTTGAAACATTTTCCATCTTTTTACTATATATAACACTCGCACTTTAAAGAAAACTATATCGCCTTATGTTATCGCTTAATGTTGAAATTTTAACGTTTATAAACAAAATTAAACCGAAAAAACAGTCAATGTTTGTTGAAAAATAATAACTTACACATTTTGTCCCATTTAAAAGTGACTTTTGAACTCTAATTTCATAATTTATTCTATTAGCAAAACGTAGTTATTAGCGAAAATCGCCCTTTCTTTGACTTCAAATCATATTCTCAACTCAAAAAATTAATGAAATCAAGAAAATAGTTTAAAATAAATCGTATACGAATCGAATCGAACGATGTATTAGCGAAATCTATCTTCTCCTCTCAGAGTTTAGCTGGCCGAATGGTTAGCGCGTCTGCTTCGGAACTGGTAGATCGCGAGTTCTATCCCGGGTTGTGTTCGTGGTTTTTTGCTATGATTTGCAATGAGTTTGCAATGCAAGCTTGCTGCAAGTTCGTCCCATGGTGACCTCGAAGCTTGCGTTAACTTGCTGCAAACTTGCACTCTTGTCGTGTCAAACTTGCTGCAAGCTTGCAGATTTGCAGTGCAAGCCTGCTGCAAACTAAAATTGCTATCTGGGGTATGATTTTGTCACATTTCGCAGTTTCCTGTTTCACCCGATCGCAATTTCTCCCAATCGCGGTTCAATAAGTCTTTCTGTGAATCATCCTTCTTGTTGTGATATGAGTTTTTTGACTGATTACGGAGCTTTTGTAATTCGAAAAGGAAAACGAATATGCGTTCCAGTTTCTAGCCCATAGGAGCAAGGGGAGAGTTATTTCCTTCATTTCCGCCAGTGTGACATCAGACTACACACATAAAATATTTGTGATTGATCGTTTTCTGAGACATAGGGCTATTTTTATTTATTTATTTACTTAAAAGAACAGTCGGAAATTTGATTGGACAATAGCATCGTATAAAAAATTAATCGATTACTTTGGCAAACCTTATTGGTATATTAATCTGAGAATGATCGATTTAATATCAGATTTTTATAGGCATTATAAATGAATGCTTTTTTCAGTTTTATTAAATCATTATTCTGAAAATTATGTTATCTTCCAACTTGTAGCGCCTTGAAATTTATTTCGACCACATCCCCAGTAGCACAAAGATATTAAACAATATTAAACGATATTGAACAATATTCGCAACATTGTATAATATTGTACAATGTCATATAATATTATATAATATCGAACAATATTGCACAATACCGGGCAAACTCTTGTGCTACCTGGGATAATTTCATTCATTCCCTCCTCTTAATTGTCAATTTGATACACTGATGAATGGATTGATGTAATTATTTCAATGAAACAGACGAGTGAAAAAAATAACATTCTCCGATATTTTTTCTTTTATCATACGAACTAAAAAGATGATTATATTTTCATGTCAAATTTGACGCGTCGATGTTGTAGCGAAGCTGCTGCAAAGTAACGAGGCAGAATCGCCACCCTCGCTTGCAAAACAAGTTTGCTGTGAAGATGTCATGACGAATTTCGCATCACGATTGCAAAACAAGTTTGCTGTGAAGATGTCATGACGAATTTCGCATCACGATTGCAAAACAAGTTTGCTGCAAAGATGATGTCACACTTCGAGATAATCTTTGTCTCTGTTTTAAAAAAACATCCGATTTTTAATAGC
Organism: Araneus ventricosus; assembly: GCA_013235015.1. Taxonomy (NCBI): domain Eukaryota; kingdom Metazoa; phylum Arthropoda; class Arachnida; order Araneae; family Araneidae; genus Araneus; species Araneus ventricosus. The sequence continues at coordinate 9,292 of BGPR01036581.1, forward strand.
ATCTCCTAGACCGTCCTTCGTTTTTATTAATTTAATAAATCAATGATAATTTGTGAAAAAACTTACTTTTTATAAAAAGAAATTTTGAAACATTTTCCATCTTTTTATTAAATATAAAACTCACACTTTAAAGAAAACTATATCGCCTTTTTCTAAATGTTGAAATCTTAACGTTTATAAACAAAATTAAACCTAAAAAACAGTCAATGTTTGTTGAAAAATAATACCCAGATAGCAATTTTAGTTTGCAGCAAGCTTGCAACAAATTTGACATGACAAGAGTGCAAGCTTGAAACAAGTTTGACATGACAAGAGTGAAAGCTTGCAACAAGTTTGAAACAAGTTAACGCAAGCTTCGAAGTCACCATGGGACGAACTTGCAGCAAGCTTGCCGCGTCAAACTCGTTGCAAATTATAGCAAAAACAGAGCACGAACACAACCCGGTTTAGAACTCGCGACCTACGGGTTCCGAAGCTGACGCGCTAACCACTCGGCCAGTTAAACTCTGAAAGGAGAAGATAGATTTCGGTAATACATCGTTCGATTCGATTTGTATACGATTTATTTTAAACTCTTTTCTTTATTTCATTAATTTTTTAAAATTTTGTGTTGAGAACATGATTTGAAATCAAAGAGAGAGCGATTTGCACTAACAACTACGTTTTGCTAGTAGAATAAATTATGAAATTAGAGTTCACAAAAGTAATTACTTTAAAATGGGACAAAATGTATAAGTTTATTTTTCAACAAACATTGACTGTTTTTTCGGTTTAATTTTGTTTATAAACGCTAAAATTTCAACATTCAGAAAAAGGTGATATAGTTTTCTTTAAAGTGCGAGTGCTATATTTAGTAAAAAGATGGAAAATGTTTCAAAATTTTTTTTATAAAAAAGTTAGTTTTTTAACAAATTATCATTGATTTATTGAATTAATAAAAAGAAAGACGGTCCAGGAGGTGCTATTAAAAGTCGGATGTTTTTAAAACAGAGACAAAGATTATCTCTTAGTGTGCTGTCGTCTTTGCAGCAAACTTGTTTTGCAATCGTGCTGTGAATGTCATGACACTTTCATAGCAAACTTGCATTGCAAGGAGGGGGGCGCTAGTTGTCTATTTGGGCCATAATTTGGCCTTGTTATTTTGCAGCAGTTTCGCTACAACATCGACGCGTCAAATTTGCCATGACAAGATAATATCAAGTAAAAATCAAACTTGCTGCAAACGTACGTGCTATCTGGGTAGTCCTCGCATTTTCTAAAAAATTATCCCTTGTTAACACAAGATGCTATACAATATTCATACGTTTTCTTTAAGATGTTATGTGGCATCCGGATTATCGTTGCAACATCACGGAGACATCGTAAAATATCTTGTGCTGATAGGGTAGTTTTCTTCTCAGTCATAGTTTTCTTTCACTACCCGTTTCTTTCGAAACCGACTACCCGTTTCTTTGTAGGGTCTTAGCTCAGCGAGGCTAAGCTATGAAAGACTCACCAGACGACACAGCCATATTAAGATATTAATATTTTAATGAAACTCTTGATTAAATGAATTGCTACAGTATATACAAATTAATATCGATTCAATACAACTCCGCTTACTCAGGAAGAGATAGCATAAGACAAGTCAAAACAACCTGGATACAGTTCGCAGGTTTTCACGAGTTCACTCGAGGTAATGCAAAAGTTCTAAAGTTCTACTCTAGGCGAGTATGAGTCCGAAGTCCGGAATAATGATCTGAGGGAAGAATCCGCTCAGATTTCTAACAGATAACCTCTCACGGGTTATACCAAAGGTTCCTAAGAACTTCTCACTCGAGACGAGAGATATGCAGCCAAGGGTTGGCTTAGGTTAAACGGGGCACGGCCCGGTACAGCAGCTTCTCAGCCTGAGAACTGCTCTCCCAAATTCTCCGTCTCGAGAATTTAATTCTCCGGTTCTTCAAACGAACCCTATCTTGATCTCTCGATCATCATCTCAATTCCTCTCGGGTTCCAGATTAAAAACCCTCCTTGTGACCTGCCCTTTTTAGGCGGGGTCAAAAGTTCAGCTCCTCATTTGCAGGAGATGGGACCCTTCTCCCAATCACAAAACTCTGTCTTTAACTCCTCAATCGCATTGGTGCTAGGCGTACGCCATGCATCTCCCTGGCTCCGTGTGTGTCCACTCGAGGTCAAATGGCGGTGAATTTCAAACGAAGACCCTCCGGGATGACGCAATCTGGGAAGGCTTTGTCGGCCCCTTTCTCCAACCGCTCTCTCCTAGCGACTTGGGAGGCCCGGTCACTTTTTCCGTGGGAAAATTCGCGGGTGCTTTTCAGGACCTCACAGCTTCTGTCTATCTATTTTAAGCATCCCACTTTGTTCGTAGTTCTTGATATGTTCAAGATAGTAATCTACTACACACTGAATAATTAGCAATTTACACTTTTTATATTTTTATTCATTGACATTAGTTTCAGGGTGTGATTCATAATGCACTGTTTAACAGCATGCATTAAAGTGTGTTCATCCTAAACTTATTTCATAAGAAATATCGTTATCGATATTAGTCCCATCAAATTGTTTCAAAATATATTTCTCACTCACCCTAATTTAGGAGTCCACAATCTAAATTTATATCATTATATTAAATTCAGAATGAATGAGAAATAGAAAAAAATGAATAATTCAGAAATGGATAACTTGAAAAATAGCAATCTCCGAAAACCTAAATTCAAATGAAAAATGGACAATGAGCAGCGGAGTAGTTTTACAGTATTCCACAGATTCAATGAGAACGTTGTACTACCACATCAGAGTTATTGAATTTAAATAAGCTTTTGTGTTTATATACGAGGAATAAAAATATTTTTTTTTCTATGAGGGACAATTCTTTGTAAGGAGAGTTTTGATCAAATAAAAATAAAGGACAACCCAGATAACCATTTTAGTTTGCAGCAAAGTTGCAGCAGTCTTGCTCTGCAAGTCTGCAAGCTTGCAGCAAGTTTGACACGGCAAGACCGCGAGTTCATAACAAGTTTGAAATAAGTTTTCAGAAGCGACGAAGTCACCATGTGTCAAACTTGCTGTAAACTTGTGGCGTCAAGTTCATTGCAAACAAGTAGCAAAAAAAGAATGCGCATACGAACCCTGGACAACTCGGTTACTAACCTGACGCCTTAGGGGTCTATTCTGACACGGCAAACTTGACAACATTACCCAATGACGAAGCAAAAACTCCATTCTTACCTGATGTGCTGAAGTCTCAACTGGTATTGTGGTTAGCATAACCGCCTACAGACGCGGCGATCATGGTTTCGAATGGCGCACTCTTATATATGCCCTCAAATGGTAAAATTAAGTTCCTTTAAAAATAACCCAATGTGCGGTCAGAAGAAGAGGGCAGAAAACCGGGTAAGGCAACTCCACCGTCCCATTCTGTGATAGTAAAGATAGGGGATAAAGGGGATCCCTCAGTAGATAAGGCTTTGAAGAAGGGGGGGGGGGAGTATATCCTTGCCGGAACGCTATTTTTTCTACTAGTTTGCAATGAACTTGCACAAAAAGTTCACTGCAAGTTTGACGCATGGTGACTTTGTCGTTTGCGATAACTCGTTGCAAACTTATGAACTTGCGGTCTTGCCGTGTCAAACTTGCTACAAGCTTGCACACTTGCAGAGCAAGACTACTGCAACTTTGTTGCAAACTAAAATTGCAAAATGGGCAATTTAGATATATAATAGAATTTTAAAGAATTCCATTTTTTCTCAAATTAATAGAATAAATAGCATTTGTAATAACCATTCAAATTTTGTTAAAGCTTTAGATAATTTAAAGAATATTCTTAAAGATAACGGATTCCCAGAATTTTTCTCTAATGTTAATAGTTTTTTTCAAAGAAGTATAAAAAATTTCTAATTTATCTTTATTAATAGTTTATTTTTATTTGTTATAACTGTTTAAATATTAGCTTTTTTTCTTCTGGTTAATTAGTTAGAATTTTTCTTCATGGATGGAGTTAGGTTTGCTAGCTTCCAGAACTTTTAACTCCCTTTGTCCTTGTATGTCTGGCGTCTCTTGCCTTCATTATAATTTCGGCAGAGAGGGTAAATTATTTTACACACTCTAGTATCTTTTGGATTTTCATTAAGGATTTTATTTGCCTCTTGATTTTTTCAAGGGGAAACGTTTCTTATATTGCGGTTGGACAGAATTCAGGTCACAAAGGGTATCCTTTTGATTTATAGTCTTAACATAAAATTTTGTCCATTTTAGAACTTCTATGGCGAGTGGGCTTTGAAAAAGTTCGTCATTCAGGTTCTCATTCATTCCTTCCATTTTGAATATTTTTCTATTACTTTCTAAATTCTATTTTATGTGTTTTAAATATTAATCATTTTAATTTTTGTTGATACAATCACTTAATGCTGCTGCGTTGAGCGCGCAAAAAGGTGTATTGTTATCGTTATTGTTTAAATCTTCCATTTCTTATTTATACTTTTTTCTTTTTTAACTATTTGTTTTGTTTTTCTATTATTTGTATCTGCATTTTATTAGAAATAGCTGCATTTGAGCCATTCTATATAATACAAAGAGTTTTAATTAAGTTTTGACTAATTAATTTATATTTAATATCTTCGTTAAATTTTGTTAATTATAACTGAGATACACAAAGGTAGTTTAGTTGGATTAATGCAATATCTAAATTTTTGGGAGAAAGTATGATGCTGCTGCAGTTATTGTTGATCTTTCACGTTTACCAAATAAAAACTCTTTGATTTTAAAAGCTAAAATAATTCTGACAAAGTTTTTTTTTTTGCGAGGAAGACAAATCACTGTCCAATTCTTCGCTCCCAGAAGAAGAGAATACGGAAACTTCGAAATCTTTAACGTTGTACGAAAAATTAGAAAAAGCGATCCACTCAAAGACAAAGGTCCTACGTTGTTCAACTAGCAAGAGTTCTAGCTGGAGCAAGATTGTAAAGCAAGAATCGTAGTTATTTGACTTAACAGAAAATCGATAATAAAATGCTATAAAACTGGGTGAGTCTTTGAAAAAAATTCCTCTAACATATGAAGCTGAGAGGGCATTTTCTGCTGCGTGTTTGTTCATAGCAAAGCTAAGAACTAGGCTGAGTGATAAGAGCATAAATTGCATGTTTTCTTAAATCATACTTTAAAAATGAATAGTTAGTATACTTTATTTGTATTTTGTAGCTCAAAATATAAAGGAGTATAAACTTTAGAATATATGAATATCCTTATTTTGTGTAATTATTATTGATATAAATTAAAAATAATTAATTTTTAGATTTTTTTCAAATTTTGATGCATTCCCGGGAATGAATGTTATGTTCCCGGGATTTCCCGGGAATGAAAAAAGGGCGGGAAATCAGAAACTCTAATGCCAACAGTCCCTTACTTTATATGCATGGTTGAAAACATATCTCATGTCATTTATGCAGAATACGGATAAGAAATTGCACAGTTATAGACTAGAACTGAAAGTAAATTGATTTTTATATTAGGTTCATAAAATATTATTAATAAACTCATTAATATAGATAAAAATGGAGTAAATTTGAAAAGTTCTCAACGATCGAGTATTATACAGGAAACTGACTTCTTTTTATACATTTTTATGTATATAATTTGTCTTGTAAAGATGAAGTTTTGTAATGGATTTTTTCTCTCCCTTCCTTATGTACTATAGTCACGAAATGAAATTTTTTACGCTTATGAATTAACGTTAATAATATGCTTTAACGTAGGACTACGTTCCTTCCATTGAGGTCTCAGGAAGGAATTTGATTCACACGCCAAAACGCCACAAAAATCGTTGTATAGGAGATCCTCTATATCTCGGTAGCTACATATGTTAAAAACATAACTATTGTCTTATTTTAGAGTAAAGGGTAACAAAAGAAGTTAAAAAAAAATTGAACATCGGAGTTGTAGTCGGAAGTAAACAAAGAAACTTCGAGAAACAAAAGAGTCACGCGAGTAAAGTAATCCTACGCCTTTAACATCAGTGGCTGTTTGAAAAAGACAGCCTACCGTCATTTTTAAAAATATTTCCAGAACTTGATTATCAGTCAATCGATGAATATAATATTTTTATACCAAAGCAGTGACGCCACCCGTTAGGGAATTTGAGAAAAAAAAAACTGATTTCAAGATTTCACAATATTTATAATAATTTATT
>BGPR01036582.1:0-15478 GCA_013235015.1 Araneus ventricosus
GAAAGTGGAATATATATATAAAAGGGGAAGATAAAATAAAGTAGAAAAATATAACACAAACGCAAAGAATGCGCAAAAATGCTGCAATTCAAGAAGATTTGTGGAGAATATATCAATATCATGAAAGTCAAAAAATATTAAAATAAAATGGAGAGACTGTAGTAAGTCGGTAAAAGCGTATAGATGCTCACCAGGGTAAGTAAAATTTATACGAACAGTTAAAATTAGTGAAATCATAATTTTTTCTGCGAACAGTGTTGGCATATAGCTAAAAAACACTGTCCTTTACCCCGAACATTATGATAAACCAAGAATTTGAATGAAATACATTCATTAATTTTATTTACACCTTAATTTTTAAATACACTCCTTTCCTTTTTATTTACACCTTAATTTTTATTTACACCTTAATTTTTAAACACACTCCTTTCCTTTTTATCATCATCCCTTAATTTTTATTTACACCTTAATTTTTAAACACACTCCTTTCCTTTTTATCATCATCCCTTAATTTTTATATACACCTTATATTACACATTAATTTTTAAATACACTCCTTTCTTTTTTTCGTCATTTCTTTAATCTTCATCGTTTCCTCAAAGTAGTTCGCTTTCATCCTTTTTTTCCATCGATTTCCTAATCTTCATCGAAACTCCCCCAACCTCAGAAGTAACTTGATATCTTCGTAAACATCCGGTCACTACATGACGCGTTCAGTTATTCCCTTTGTCGCGTCTCCCGTTGGTAGCATCTCTCAGTTTTAGGTTAGTAATTTCATTTCTTTTATTTGTATTTCATTCAAATTCTTGGTTTATCATAATGTTCGGGGTAAAGGACAGTGTTTTTTTAGCTATATGCCAACATTGTTCGCAGAAAACATTATGATTTCACTAATTTTAACGGTTCGTATAGATTTTACTTACCCTGATGAGCATCTATACGCTTTTACCGACTTACTACAGTCTCTCCATTTTATTTTAATATTTTTTGACTTTCATGATATATATATATATATATATATATATATATATATAAACTTTTAACGAAGGGTGTTCTGGGGTTCTAGGTGTCATGATCGGTGAAGATCTGCAGAAATTTTCCGGAAGTCGTGTCATGAGAATTCTATATCAAAGAAAACAAAAAAAGTAATAAAAACGTGAAAAGAAAACCAGAAAGTGAAACAACAATTAAGAGAGACACTAGCTGAAGGTGCAAAGCGAATAGCCCTCGAAAGCATCAAAATTCCCCCTTTGCGCATAGCTTATCGATTAATTAAGTAGCAACCCTTTCTCAATTTAAATTTAGAAGTACTATTCAGCAACGGATTCCGAGACTACCACTTTTGGACGTTTTTACACCGGAAAGGGGTGTAAAGCAATGAGTCATATGAGCGCATTTCCGGAGTTCTTTGTTAGATCACACTATTTCCATCTGTCTGATCGCGATGAGGAAAATGTAAACATCACCCTTCCATTTTTCATTCTCCCCCGTTTTGATGAAAATAACTCCGCCCGGCGCATGCGCAAAAGCGCGGAGTGTTTCCGAATCCATTGCTAAACAATACATTGATGAACTATGGCATATGAACTTAATACTATAATTGTAGATGTGTATGAAATTTTGGACGAAATCCGTTCAGGACTTGACTGTTTTTGGATCTATTTATTCATTTGTGTTTGAATACTATAACTTGAAAACGCAGGAAAATCGATGAATGGATTCTAGCATATGATTTTACACCAAGACTGTATATCTGTGTCTTATTTTGGACAAAATTCAATATAGGATGGATTATCTGCTTTATATAGGATATTTCTCTATGCATGAAAACGAATTTTTTTTTAATAATAATAATAACGAGAGAGAGATTTGAAATTCTAGTTCGAAACATGTGAAATAATAATGCTTTTGGCTGTATTCGACTGTCTCCATTTTATTTTAAAAAAATTTCTATATATTATAGAAACGATAACGTGCACACAAAAATGTATTCAATATCATCGCAACATGTGTGCGTACAAACGCCCATACTGAAACAATGAAAAGTATTGTTGTTAACATTATAGGAATATGATTTTCTTCTAAAACCTGCGAACATCACCTGATGAGTTCATTTTAACTATGTGAATAGCCTTATATGTAGATTTCTCTGTTGATTTGAATATTTACAGTTTTTACCAATGTGCAGATACAGGGTGTCCAACAAAGGACTCCCTCATTTTAAAATTAAATAACTCGGCAACGGAGATCGATAGAAGAACGAAACCAGTGATATGCTTAGTCTGAAAGCCGTAAAAATCTGATACAAAAGTTTCAAAATTAGTTATAAATGTTGCCGACAGGTGGCGCTGTACGTTGTAATCACAGTTCAGATTTCGAAAAGAAAGCTATAAACTGTCATTTGCAAGTAATCGTTGCAATCACATCACAATTCAAATTAGGCATTTTACGTGCTTGCCAAGGACAGTTTATAGATTTCTTATCGGATTCTGAACTGTGATTACAACCTGCAGCGCCACCTGTCGGCAACATTTATAACTAATTTTGAAACTTTTGTATCAGATTTTTGCGGCTTTCAGACTAAGCATATCACTGGTTTCGTTCTTCTATCGATCTCCGTTGCCGAGTTATTTAATTTTAAAATGAGCGAGTCCTTTGTTGGACACCCTGTATGTAAATAAAAGAAGTTAAGATAAGACAGAAAGTTTTATAATTCGTGTGCGAATAATCAAGCCAAAATTTCATTTACAGATTAATATACAGAATACTAGAAAATCACCCTTCATGGAATGACGGGTGCAAATTGCCTCTTCATTCGAGAGATTTCCCATCCAATTTGAAGTGTTTAAATAGATATACATCCGAGACAAATGTTTAACATTGATTGAAAATAAATAAGAAAAACATATGTTTTATGAGAGGAAATATTTTTTTATTTACTTTTTTCTTTATTCAAAAAAACCTCTTAGTAAACAACATTCCGAGTGAAGTATTTTTCGTTGTTTAACAATTTTATTATAATTCAATAACCATGAAATTCTCAGCTTGTCAAATGTAAGTCAAAAGTTAAAATTTCAAAGGAATTCTTTTTCGAAATTCTAATCAAAACAAAGCACTTCTCTGCTTGTCAAACGTTTCCAAAACTATTATCAAATTATATCATCACGATTGCAATAAATAATTAGATGCATCGTGGCGTCCAAACTATATCACGCGCATGATATACCACTGACGTAAGTTACTACTCTCTATTAAAAAATGGAAATTAATTTGAAATATATAATTAATATAATTTAAAATTTCTCGGGAACAATTGATCATAGCGAGATAAATTTTATATCAATCGATTTCAAATTCACTATTTTAAAGTTATTAAATTTGAAATTAGAACGACAATTACTCTTTTAAATTTAAAATGACTGAACTTTAGGTTCTCTAACAATGAAATAATGCTGTTTAACGTCTCGCAATGCCATGGCGCGAGTTTTATTGTTGGTGACGTCAAATTGTTACCGAGATACAGATCTGGGATATTATATTAGTAATGAATCCAAATTGGTTATCAAATGCAATGAATAAACAGATGGAAATATCTTATAGGAACGTCTTATATATCTTATATCCGTTATTTATATCTTATAGGACGTTAACGCTTGTAAGTTTCTAATACTTTTCCGACGAAAGATCTGTCGTGACTTCTATGAATCAATAATGTTTTGTTGTGAATTATTGCGAAAGAATTATTGAGAGATAGATTAAGTGGAGCTCGATTTTAATGTCCTGCTCCATTTGTTAATTGTAATATTGCATTTATCAAACATCATTCTCGAATTCAAAAGGAAAACGATTAAATATTCAGTGTATGACTTGTTATTTGTTCATCCTAATATTTCAGTCTCTTTACATATATATGGAAATATCTTATAGGAACGTCTTATATATCTTATATCCGTTATATATATCTTATAGGCCGTTAATGCTTGTAAGTTTATAATACTTTTCCCACGAAAGACCTGCACTGTAAAAAATATCCGTTTTTTTCCCGGACTTTTTCCGTATATTTGGCGGTTTAAAGCTGTTTTGTTGACAAAACGGTTTTTCACCGTTTTCCGCTCCAGCCATAAACGGTTTAAAACCGTCAGTTCAAATTCTATTTTTCGTCATGTTTTCCGTACGATAACTTTCCCTTTTCTTAAATACAATTTTATTGCATTCATTTCATGTTTTTAATAGGGTTCCATCTCCGCTATAGTGGAATAAGTGAATGTATTGACTTTAATTATGCATGAACAAAAAAAAAAGAAAGAATTTAGGACGAAAAAATGTATCACCACTAATAATTTCTCTAATTTTCAAAATAAGCTTAGAAGTTTGAAGAATAATGTAGCGAAAAAAACTTAATTTCATTCGATTCAGAATCAACCATTTTCCATATGAAACACGTATCGTTTAGTAGAAAAAGTGACACATGAAAGAAACCTTTTTATTTAAAACAAAGAAATAAATGAAATATCACACTAAACGGGGCATGGTCTAACTGTTTATACATGTAGCAGTAACCTGTTGTCACTCATAAAAGCTAACCTTAAAACACGTATTCTGGCAATAGTTGATTTTTACACCACTAGGTGGCGCCGCTGGAGCTATAGTGACTTTAAAACTCAAATAGATTATTTTTACCATATTGTATGAAGTCCCCGCTGTTCTAGTGGTTAGAGCGACTGCCTGTAAGCTCTATGAATGCGGTTTCGATCCCCGCCTCGGAGGAGTTTGGCGCTTTGTCACCATCTTGCATCGAAATTGTCCAAGTAAGCTCAATTAAAAATTAGATTAATTAAATTAATTAATAATTAAGCTTTGATTAATTAATGTTCCTAATTGATAATACACTTCAGCACATTTCAACTCAACTCGAACAGAAGGAAAAAACAACCCAACTCAGTCGATGGCTTAATTTTTACTGAGAAAACTTGATTTCATACGGTAAAAAACCGTTGTGACTACGGATTTACTTCGTAACTTTTACGGTTTTGCACAACCAACCCAGCTGCCAGTTTAAAACCGTAAATTTTACGGGATTTTTTTTACAGTGTGTAGTTATGATTGTGAATCGATAATGCTTTGTTGTGAACTATTGCGAACGAATTATTGAAAGATAGATTAAGTGGAGCTCGATTTTAATGTCCTGCTCCATTTGTTAATCATAATATTGCATTCATCGAACATAATTATCGAATTTCAAAAGGAAAGCTATTAATTATTTCAGTGTATGATTTGTTATTTTTACATCCTAACATTTCAGTCTCTTTACATATATGAAGTACTAGAAGATGTGCCCGTCTAGACGGGACAAAAATAAAGAGATTAATTTACAATATCCCGACTTTGTTGCTGATGGATACATTCACGGTATTCTGCAGAAATTTCAAGGCGTTTCTGCCTTTCTCTTCTTGAGTTTCTCTTTCTCTCCTGCGATTATTTTCTGCATACGAATTCAAATTCAGTACGAATCCTGTTTAATGTCTCTTGACTTTGTCTTGCCCTCTATCTTATTAACTTTTATTTCCTTGCAGTGAGATCTTCTCTGTACATATTGTTTACCACACTCAAACTTGTTCATTTTTATCACAGTCAAATAAAAACTAATCGCTAAAATCGGATTGAAGAAAATAGTGATCCACTAACGGAAAAAACGCATTGCCAAATACAAAATTTAAAAAATGCATTGTCAAATACAAAATTAAAGAAATGCATTGTCAAATACAAAATTAAAAAAATGCATTGTCAAATATAAAATTAAAAAAATGCATTGCTAAATACAATATGAAAGAAAATATTATCAATAGCATGTGCCACAAATTGAAATGAGGTCCGTAACGAAATCTTTCTGACGGTCTGAATGAATCAGCATAAATGAAAAAGAATTAAAGTCAGAACCAAAATCGACAACCAAAACGGAAATCGTGATTTTCTCGTTGGATAATCACGCAGTCCAAAGGGGCGTGGTTATTTTTAACTCCTCTTAGCGTCACATAAATTTCTCGGCGATTATGTTACAGATTGCTTTTATCAGAGTAACAGCAATAAAAGCAGTGGCGACTCGTCAGCTCAGGAACGAGCATACTGTGTATCAAAATCATTCAAAGAAAGCAAAAAACTAAGAAATACTCTGAGATAATCGAATTCAAGAAACAAGGAATCCATTTTAGTCCATTTTATCAAGGGCTAAGGACTATAATCGAAATGGATTCAAAATATTTGGGAAATTTATCTGTAAGAAGATTGCATTACGCCAAATATAGCTTCTCTTAGCCCGATTTTTGCCAACAAAAGACAAAGGAGATCAGTACCATCTAAAAAGCATTATTTTAAAAGAAAAAGTAAAACCAAACACAAACATGGAAACGCTAATAAGATTGATTTAAAAATATCTTTAACCTTCCGGCTGAACAAAAGCCTTCATAGAAACAAAATTACCCTATGCTTAGAAGGGAGAAGAAATGTCCCACGCCATCACAAACCAACGCTAATTTCCAGCCCAAACAAGCAATTAACCCCTTTAAAACTAGAAACATGGCGCCATCTGTATTCGAAAAGACAAAACAGGAAGGTTAGGGAATCAAACAATTTAGGCAAATTAATAAAAAAATTTAGTTTCCATCTAGGCCCCAATGAAAAGTGAGAGATTTGTTTTAGATTTTATATTCCAGACGGCTTTCAAGGATAAGATCTTTAATGCTGTGAATGTTAGAAGGGAAATGGTTATCATTCAGATTCTTTAAAATCATTGGAAGCCATTAGAAAATCATTTCTACTATTGCATATTTTTTAAATTCTGTTAGCTTGCCTAAAAATTACGTTTCTAAAAACCCTAGAATCTATATTAGAATGATAATCACAAAGATTTTTACACTTGAAATTAAATTCAGCTCTACCGGTACTTACTGGCTAAGCTGGTACTGGATTTTCCAACTTGAAGACGTTTGAATAATGTTCAAATCCGGCATAACGCGACCTGGATTTTTTTTTCCTTTTCATTTTTTCGCTTAGCGACAGATGCGAAAATACGATTTTTTGAAGAACTGCAATACTTGTCTTTTCTTACTTCTAATAATGATAACTGATCCCTCCTAATGAAAATTTTCATACGAAGAATGTTTTAGAAAATGATCTACATACTTTTTTCGAAAACTGAGTTTTATCAAAAGAAAACGAACAATAAATAAACCAGACGTTTTTCTGAAGAGACAACAAGCGAAACAGAAACTCATTAACAGCCCATGATAGGAAGCGAAGGTGAAATTTTGGTGGAAGAGAGGAGAGAAACTTATAAAAAGTATTTTATCTCTCTCAAATTGGCGTCAAACAGGAAGTACTATTCGGAATACAGCCGTGGTATTGTTTAGCAACGGATTTGGAAACCCTCCGCGCTTTTGCACAGGCCCCGGGCGGAGTTATTTTCATCAAAATAGGGGGAAAGTGAAGAATGGAAGAGTGATGCTTACATTTTACTGAGCATGATCTAACAAAGAACTCGGAAATGCGCTCATATGACTCATTGCCTGATACCCCTTTCCGGTGTAAAATCGTCCAAAACTCTCGGAATCCGTTGCTGAACAGTAATTCTAATTTTAAATTGAGAAAGGGCTGCTACTTAATTAATCGATAAGCTATGCGCAATGGGCGAATTTTGATGCTTTCGAGGGCTACTCGCTTTGCACCGTCAGCTAGTGTCTCTCTTAATTGTTGTTTCACTTTCTGCTCTTCTTTTCACATTTTTATTACTTTTTTTGTTTTCTTTGATTATAGAACTCTCAGAGTGCAAAAGTAAGCAAATAAGAATAAAAACGAAAATACACGTTTTATACATAATTTCAGGTGGTGCTGCAACTCTACAGCCTTATTGGACGATTTTCCACTGAATACAAGAAAAAGAAAATCACTTGATCCAATTATTCTTTCAGCAGGAAAGGAAAGAGGATCTAGGACAAATGTTCAATACATGGATAAATAAATCCTCATAAGTGTTGCAGCAATATTGTCACACATCCAATTTGTGGGTAAGGTTTTCATTAGTTTACTAGGCCCCTTTCTTGCAATCCTCATTGTCCTTTCTCCTAGTAAGAAAAGTCAACTGTGTTAGTAACAATAATTCATCTTAACAATAGGGGAAAGTAATGGGTCGTCGAAGATCTCAGAATCTTAACCATTTACTTCTTTCTTCTGTTCTGATACGGCGTATTCATGTTTTTCTGTTAAGTGCCAGAATGCGAAGGTGGATTCCATTGGTGGCTCGTCAGCTCAGAAACAAGCAGTACTGCAAGAAAATATTCCTCAAGATTTCCTCAGTATTTAAAAAGAATAGTTTTAAATAGCCCAAAATATTTCATTGTAATTATCTGTATTGTATTTTAGAAAATTACAAACTCATCTTTTTTCAATGAGTGACTTCTAATAAAAGGAAACGAATGCTTCTTAAAGCAGATGACGACTAGCAAGAAAGCGGAATCGTAACCAAATAACAGAGAACGAAAACAAGCGAAGAAAAACAAATCAAAAGGGGGAAGGCCATCCTCAGGTGGGGGCCTTTAAAAATTTCAGAGGTTGTTGCAGCCCTAATGAACGACCCGCCACTAGTGGATACATTTAGTAGAGTATTGGGATTACTATTTATCAAGCTTTGGTCCATTCACAACATATCAGAAAAATAATAGAAGATGATGAGTCGCTCTCTGTCTCACTCTCCAGTGCTAATGTTTAGCTCTATCTTACGTCATACAAACATGATATTGTTTATAGGCTGGCATATTATCTATAAATTTCGTCATACAAACATGATAATGTTCATAGGCTGTCATATTATCTATAAATTTCGTCATACGACATGCATAATGCAAAAACGGCAGGTCGGACCGTGGACTAGGAGCTACCAGATTGGGCAGGCTGTTACTTCTTGGTTAGTAGGTGCTCACTGACAACGTTTTTTTCTTCTCAAAATTCTAAGTAGAGCTTTAATTAAAATAATCGAAATTTTAATGTTTCCCCCCAATAACGTCGGAAAATATTGTCGGATAAAACTCTTTTTACACCACCTTAGGATATAAAAACCCTGGCTAATTGGTTGTGTATGGCGGTTGAAAAATGTTTAGGAGTTTGGGAATACATGTTGACTTGTCAGATAAAGCAAAATAAAAACAATGGAATGCATTTGGTTTAACTTCGAAAGTGAAATGCAACTGTCCTATAAATTGCACCTCGGCGTTAATGAGTTAAAACAAAGATAGCGAAATTGAATATAGGTAGCAGTAAATTTCAAATTACCAAATGCGAAGTTAATTTTCATGAGCCAGACTTTGGATATAGAATAACGTACAGTCAATTCTGGATAATTCGAACTTGTTTAATTCGAAATTCTGGATAATTCGAACTTGCTTAATTCGAAATTCTGGATAATTTGAAATTTTTGCTCGGACCCTAGAAATCTGTATGAAAATAATGTTACAAAATCGTGGATAATTCGAATTTTATTTTGGATAATTCGAATTTTTCGTACGATTGCCCTTAAAATATTACGGTAAAAATTATTCCTGAGACTTTTTCCAGCTATGGCGCATTATTTATTTTAACGGTCTTTCTAAAGAAAAGAAAAGTGATGGTTGGAATGTCACTATGCGTTGATTTTCCAGTATTTTTCTGTCCACCCTCTAATGTTACCCTCTCTCCTCCCTACTGCATTCACTATTGATTGGTCATCCAAAGCCTGTTTGCATTTTCAGATTGCATTCACAGAAGCAATTAAAAAAATCTGCCTTATTTTAAAAAGTGGTGAATAATTAAGCTAGTAAAAAATGTTCGATTTAATGAACAGAAATGTAGCAGTATTCTTAGATAAAGTTTATGTGTTAAATCTTTGATCGTGGAGTTAATCTTTTTTATTTATCTCTTCTGTTTGAGAGAATATATGCAATTCGAATTTTTCGATATTTCGAACTTTTTCTCTGGTCCCTTTAACCTCCAATTATTCAAGTTTGACTGCGCTATATTTCGTACATGAATCTGATACCTTTAAAAACCCAACCTTAAATTATACGTGTGATCGATTGGTAATTATCAAGTTTACCCAGTAGGTATTTATAAACGCTAAATATCTATCAAAGAAAATAAAAACATCTTTAAGAAATATACTTGTAATTAATTCTGTTGGATACTCTTTTCTAATATTAGGATAATTGTTCAGAAGAATTGCTCCAACTTCTGGTTATAAATTGTAAATGGCCTATAAACTGTGGCCAAAAGCTATTTAGTATAAGGTCTTTGAAATAAAAATTTCCTGATTGGAATTAATTAACATTCTTTAAATAACTACCCATTCGACCAATGCTTTATCTGTGCTCTTGCTTGGTTTCTTAACGTTGATGATTTCCTTTGATACATTTGGACCATAAAACGACTGATTTATAAATAATTTTAAGTTCAAAAAATTATGGCTCGATGCTACAAGTTTGTTTTCAAGTTCCTTTCTTTTGTATCAAAAATTAAAGCTTTACAGTCAAACTTGGATACTTCGAAGTTGAAGGGACCAGAGAAAAAGTTCGAAATATCCAAAAAATTGAATTACATATATTCTCTCAAACAGAAGAGGTAAATAAAAAAGATTAACTCCACGATCAAAAAAGTAACACATAAACTTTATCTAAGAATACTGCTACATTTTTGTTCATTACATCGAACATGTTTTACTATCTTAATGATTCACCACTTTTAAAAAAAGGCAGATATTTTTAATTGCTTTTGTGAATGCAATCTGAAAATACAGACAGGCTTTGGAAGACCAATCAATAGTGAATGCAGTAGGGAGGGGAGAGGGTAACATTAGAGGGTGGACAGAAAAATCCTCAGAAATCAACGCATAGTGACATTCCAACCATCTCTTTTCTTTTCTTTAGAAAGACCGTTAAAATAAATAATGCGCCTTAGCTGAGAAAAGCCTCAGGAACAATTTTTACCGTAATATTTTAAAGGCAATCGTACGAAAAACTCGAAGTATCCAAAATAAAATTCGAATTATCCACGATTTTTTGACATTAATTTAATACAGAATTCTAGGGAACGAGCAAAAATTTCGAACTATCCAGAATTTCGAATTAAACAAGTTCGAATTATCCAGAATTTCGAATTAAAGAAGTTAGAATTATCCAAAATTTCGAAACAAACAAATTCGAATTATCCAGAATTGACTGTATTTTTAATTCTAAACATGATTATAATGTCCATAAAGAAATGTTTTAAATATTTTCACTGAACGAAGTAGCAGTGCGAATGAAATAAAACGCAGTAACTAAAAACGTAGATCAAATTTTACCTAAATGGGACGGAAAATACATAAATTAATTCAATCTATTTTTTAATATTATACAATGTTCTCTAGGCAATGCAATAAACAATAAAACTATTTCCTCCTCACAGTTAGAATAATCTTCACTCTGACTCGAACCAACAGCAAATTTTCCCCAGGAAACTTCCTTCAACTTTCTTTTTAACCTTCATCTTCAGTTTCATAATTGTATTCAGATTCGGAGAATTACTTACCTAGGCCAGCTAGTGAAGAAATCCTTTTTTCTTGCCGATCTAGTTGTTGACTTTGAAGAGCGGCGAAATGCGGAATTCAGCGCAAAGATAAACTCCTCCTCTCAACAAGATTTAAGATGCCGCGTCCTTGACATAGCCCATAACTGTTAGTGTATTTTCGCCTGCTTCATCATTAAGAAAGAGTTAGGTTTGACTTTGATGTGCACTTTTTAGGCATCTTTAAGGTTGAGTCTACTCTCCTGGGTATTGAATGAATAAATGAGAAGGCTAAAAGCGTGGCTATATTTCTTGGCTTAGTTGTGGTACCTGTGTTTTGGATCTTGTGCTCTTAAATTTGTGGTTTTTAATCAAGATGAAGTGTTTATCACTTTATCTTGCGGTGAAAATGATTCTAAGATAGGTAAACGACAATATCTGTGTTTTTTAGAACTGATATGAAAGTCTTTCTGTTATACGATTTGTACTATCATTGTATTTATGTCATTAACTGAATGGTATATTTTTGTGCCATCTTCACCATAAAATGCATAATAAATAATCCCGCTTATCCGTTCATCTGGTTAATTCGGACGGATTTATTTTTTAAAAGCAGGATATACAGATTTTAGTGAGAGGTCAGTAAGAAAATAATAATGTGCATCCTGTTACAAAGCTGTCTTAATTAAGCCGTTGGAAAAGTTGCATATATTTATGAAAAAACCGCCATCGGTTTTTATAGCTTTACCCTTTTAAAATTTCTATTACGTGCATTCTAAGGCAAATTCCGCTTAATCCGGGCTTTTGGTGATCCGTACAGTGTCCCGTCGCATCTAGTCCGGATTTCTGGGACTATACTGCACCTAGTATTTTTTCTTTGTTTTAAACCAATGTACTGAATTTTGAAAGGGCAGCGCTGGTCTAATGGCAAAATTTTGGATTTGTGATCGATTGATCCCAGGTTTGATTTTACTGAAGATGTGCAATTTTTGAAATAATGTTGCACGTTAAATTTATCGTGGTTGGAGAAAAGGCCCGTACCGATGTGATTTAAAGTTTGGAAAGTAGGATATTGTCACACGTATAGTCCTCGCCTTTTCACCACCTTTAAAAATTAGCAGCTACCTCGTAACCGCTTAAGGCTTTAACACGAGTATATTCGTTTTACGTAATGTATGCCATTTGCTTTATCTCGAGATAACTCGAACTGACTTTCTTTCTTTTCAAATTGACAATAAAAAATATAGGAAATTTTTGGCAGATAATTACAAAATAATTTGGTCCTTAGGCGATTAATATATATATAATCCTTGTATGACTTCAAAACGGGAGAGACGCGGTCAATCCAAATGATCTAACTGCATTTAAATGAACTGAAGATATTTAACAGAGAATATGCTTACGAAAGTTCTTATGTAAAAAAATAATGAGATTTATAAGTACGGTGCATAAAATAAATGTAACTTCTCACATTCAAACGTGATCTTCGATAAAAAAGCAGAATTGTCTTTTGTAGGAGAATAAGTAATAGTACAAGTTTACGAATTATTTATATCACCACTCGTTTTGTTTGGAATTCTAGGCTGATGGAAGCTTTTTTGAATAGATTTTATTTGAAAATTGTAACTAGGCCATTTTTGAACGAATAAATTATTGATGCTCTTCAATTTCGCTTTAGATTTTTTGGTATTAACCGACTTACATTTACTCGTTCATCAGAAAAATGAATCATATTTTCTTCAATCGATAAGTAAGTTGTATTGTTTACGAATTATTGATATCATCACTCTTCTTCTTTGGAATTCTAGGATGATGGAAGCTTTTTCGAATAGATTTTACTTGAAAATTGTAATTAGACTATTTTTGAACGAATAAATTATTTGATGCTCTTCAACTTCTCTTTATATTTTTTGGTATTAACGGACTTACATTTACTCGTTCATCAAAAAAAATAATCATATTTTCTTTCTTTGACACTTGCTCTTTTTGTAAAGAAAAATTATCGTACCGAGTAAGGAAAATGAAGAAATTGTTAGATGATATTGTCTAATTTCATTATATTTATTGCCAATCGCCTTATATCTCAAGAAATCGCAGTCATGTGATAAAACGTCTTGGAGCATGGAATCTTATTGCACATCGTTTAACGCTGAGCTACGCATCACGTTAATTTTCATTCTGTATGAAGTAGTCATAACGCGCTTGATGTGTCTCATGTTGTAGCTAAAATATTTTAAAGAACCATAAATTTTTTCGTGCTTCAAGAGAACGAACTTACTTAAAAAGAAAAGAAAAAGCAATACGAAGCTTATTGTTTTTTTATTGAAACTATTTATTTAACTTTTTATTGCAGTGTTTTATTCATTTTTAAATAGTATTCTTTCTCTCCATAGTGGTCTAATGTGTGTTGGGAATTTAAAAAATTATCACGCTTTTCGCGCGAAAGTTAAAGGCTTATAGCTCTGCAACCAAATAACATATATAGTTGGGTTTAGTTTTATTTAACAGAGAAAGGTAAGCATTGAAAATTGCAAAAAGAATTTTAGAATTTGTAATTACGGTTTAGTCACAGTCCAGCTGCAAAGTTGGTGAAAATCAGGAAGAATTTTGATGACGTCACAACGACCGATGCACGCGTACGCAAACTAAGGCAATTCATTCATCGATCGCACGAAATATTACCCAAGAATTGTTGAATTACGTCGAATTTTGTGCTAAAGTTAAACGCTTATAGATCCGCAACCAAATAATGTAGAAAGTTGGTTGTAATTTTATTTAACAGGAAAAGGGAGACACTGAAGACTGCCAAAATAATTTTAGGATTTGTAATTACGGTTTAGTCACAGTCGAGTTGCATAGTTGGTGAAAATCACGAAGAACTTTACATAGATAGAGTTATATAGTCACACTAGACTAAAAATCAATATAGACTATAGAGTTAATAGTCACATAGAGCTACTTTAGTCAGAGAAAGTCACAGTTGAGTAAAGTAAGTAAGTCTACGCCCCTCAATCCCAGCTGCCGTTTCGCAGACAGCCTCGCGTCGATTTTTTTTGAAATTTTCTATTTAATTTTTTATTGAACTTATTTATTTTAATTTGGTTCAAATTATTTATTTAATTTTTTGGAAGATTTTGTTTAATTATTTATTGAAAATATTTATTTAATTTTATATTGAAATATTTTATGGAATTTTTTCCCGCTTATAAAATTTTTATTTTGGGGCCGTTCAAATATTACGTAAGCACCCAAGGGGGGGGGAGGGGGTTTGCGATTTGCTTATTTCCTCCCATTAAGAATAGGTAGCAAGGAATCCCTTCAAGAACGATATATAAGTAAATGAATTTTTTAAAAGCCATGAATCGTTAAGATAAAAGGAATCTTGAACCCTTCTATACTAAATTAATCTGAATAAATTATATTTAAAGTACTTTCTTCCTGAATTTCTTCCAATTGTCTTGGTATTCTAGATCTGTTCTACCATATCAAAATGAATTTTTTTATAGTGCTGTCCAAATATTACGTAAGATTAAAAGTTTTGGTATTTTGACCCTCCCCTTTGTCAAAGCAAAAAATAAGCAACGTAAAACCCCTCTTATAATTACGTAAGCATACCTAATCTCCACAATGTCTTTTTTTTTACAAAACGTATGACAGTAATAGTCTTAATTGGTGTAACTGAGGGACTGACCAAATAAAACTCAATCATTTAAATGGAAAAATGTGTTTAATTTACTCATACCCTCAAGTTTAGTTTTACAAAACTAAGTTTAATTTCACAATGAACCCTTTCAAATTAATTTTTTTAAATTAAATCATTTAAAAGTTACAAGAGATCGTCAAAATAGCGATTTTAATGTCTTGCAAAAGGCATCTAAGCCCATATCTCCCCTTCCCTTTATCAGCAAAAAAT
>BGPR01036583.1:0-15478 GCA_013235015.1 Araneus ventricosus
TGCTCGTTTCTGAGCTGAAAAGCCTCCACTGAAAGAATCTGTAGAATGTTTAACTGATAGATTCAAGAGAAATCATATTTTAATTGAAGAGTATGTAAGAGAAATTTTGAGTCTTGTAATGAACAATGTAATGTGTAAAAAACGAAAATATTCGTTAGTGAAACTTTATGACCAATTAGAATTGCAACTGCTTTCGGTCAAAATGCCGGAAGTAACGAATGGCTCCTGTATGCATTAATGCGTTACCCACTAGGTCAGAGGTTCCCAACCTAGGCCTGAGAGACACCTTACCCTTGGGGGTGCGGGAAAAATTAAATTTTTATTTCAATTGTCATCTTTTACATCTCTGTGTCATTTTTTCCGGAGAAGATCCAAATTTGACATTTTGCACCAAAGTTTTTAAATTTTGCTATCTTCCATCTATAATCCCCAGTATTTTTAGATGTCTTTAAGTTTTTTGCCCCCTATTTCACAATCGCCGCTACCGATGTTATCGGAGGATAATAAACTGCTACTATTTGCCGAAATTTTAGCAAAACGATGCTTAGATTTACATTGCAACAACAAAATTTGGTTTAATTCGAGAAATATAAAATTTATCCATTGGTCACCATATAGTTCTGATCTTAATCCAATCGAGAATCTTCTACATGTGTCATAAAGTGAACGGCAATAGCAGTGGCGGCTCGTCCATTAGGGCTGCAGAGCTGCAGTCCCGCCTGAACTTATTTTAAAACTTGTATTTTCGATTTTTATTCTAATTGGCCTACTTTTCCACTTTAAGAGTTCAATTATAATCGAAAATGGCCGGAAAAGGAATAAAAAACGTAAAAGGAAGACGGAAAATAAATCCAAAATTTAAAGCGAGACAGCTCAGAGCTGAAGATAATGCAATGCCGCCAATGGGCAATAATAGACAATACACATCTATAAATAAGCCTAGAGATACATCGAGAACGTATGGTGAGAAATTTAACTCCAAATCATGCAAAATATACTTTTTTCAGAAGATAGCGCGTATTTAAGTACCAATTTACAGGAGTAAAGGCACAATCAGATTTTAGATGATGATGTAATCCTTTCAAATTATTTTTTGTTTTGTTGTTATTAATAGTGTATTCATAACAAAGGACACTGAAACAGTGTTAAAAAATTGATTAAACATTTTGCAGAAACTGTACCAAATTTATTATTTGTTTAAACCAAGGGTGGGGAACCTGCGGCCTAACAGGGCGCATTTGGCCTACTTGAGTTCCTAATGCGGCCTTGTAAGTTATTTAAAATTTGCATTGAATTTCTGTAATAAAATAATAATTATACTAAAAATATATATATATAACGCTTAAGATTCTGCTAGTGCGGCCATTTGCCTAACTGTCAAAATTTCAGGAGACAATCCAGCTCAGAAATTTTCCCCACCCCTGATATACACTTTTACGTCGCATTGTAGACGCAACTTTCAAATCTAAGAATATTAATATTTGGTATTGAGAGTTGTTTCATCATCATTTTTCAGGAATCACACCCAAGGTGCCAGAATTCATGATGACTAAATTTAAGCGACCCAGGAACAAAACCACTGATGGGCAGCCAAAAGGTGAAATTTATGTTTATTTATGTATTCAGTTCACAATTTTAGATTAGAAAAACTTGATATTCTGTAGGTGAAAATTTAATTTACTATCTCTACTACTAATAAAGGCGAATGTGTGTCTGTGTGTGTTGGCGCTCTACAGGGCAGACCGCTGGGCCTAGAGCTACGGAATTTGGCACAAACATCCTTCTTAGGGTGGGAATGTGCACCTAGGAACCCTTATTTGAAATTTCAATTAATTAATAATTTAGAGAAAACTTAGCGTTTTTCTTTAATAAATTCCGAAAATATTTCAGAACAAAAATTATTTTTACACCATCTGAATTTGCGAACACAATTATATCAATCTTTACAATTATATCAATTAAGTTGCCGTACGATTTTTTCTCTAATTTTAATAATTTTTTAAAAAAAATATTTTTTAGCATAATTTACAACAATACTTTTCATTGTTGCAACGCAATTCAAACCATTTTCATTGTTTAAACAAACCTTTATTTGCGTGTTTCTCTATCATAGTTGAAAGCTAAGGTAATATCTTAATGTTTAATGCTATGTTTTAATCAGAATATTTTCATCCAGCTAACATGCGACTGGAATTAAAATGTACCGTTCCATTTCAAAGTTAAAATCAAAGACATATTTTTCGATAGAAATAAGAGAGTGAAGTTGATGCCGACATGACGATGTTACATGATACAGACGGTTACTTGATTTCATTAGTGACAGTCATGCAGACAACGGACAGAGCAGATGCAAGGCTTCTGAAAGTACATGGTTTAATTGTCTATCAGAATTTGAAATTTAAGATTACTTAATTTAAGGGAACCATGAATATCAAATTATACATAAGAGATTCAATTGAATTTATATTCCCGGTGAACAAGCTAGTCGTCGAAGGTGGCTAGTACATGAATAAAAGTGGAAATTCATTTTACAACAGAATCTATATATTTCCGTTATATTTTCTCAGGAATTTTCATTTGATATAAACCATTTGTGATAACGCAATATTTGTAATGAATGAAAATTATATAAATTGCATTTATTCTTATGTAAGAGAATTTTATTTACTTTGAACTAACTGTTGATTTTATTGTGCGTTTTACGGTATTTTCTCTCATAACGTATTTCAGGCAATGAAGATCCCAAAGCTGATTTTAAGCTGTTCGCAGTTCCGAATTCAGCACCTTCTAAGCGCATGATCTCTAACAGAGGTGAGGCATCATGATACATCGATTTATCTTCTGTGTGTTTCATTTTAAGTTCTTCGTCTGCTTTTAGTCAAAATACCTGAATTCAAAAATAAATCTTTCAATAGGTGCAGGTGCTACTTCAGATATTTCTATCGTCATGGAAACGAATTCACCTTCATCAAAAACGGTAAGTTTGTTTCATCTCTGGCTATGTGAAATTTTTTTTCATATTTATACTCCTTACGATTTACTGAAATTATTTTTATTAAACTTGAGCTTTCTTAAGTTCTTTCTTAATTTTCCTAATTTGTTCATTCGATAAAGGAGAGAAACCTGACATTATCTGATGCATCAAATTCATCATGTGAATCATTATGTCTTAAAAAATGTTTGGATCGAACTTCAAATGAATTAATTCGAAGAAAATAGAATCATTTGATTTGAATAACCATGATGAAATTAATGAAAACTTTCATATTTTGCATATTGTATTAAGTATTTTTAAACCTAAAAGTGTATAAGAGTTTCCTTTCGAGAAAACATGATTTATTGTAATTTTTCTTTGCATTTAAATACAGTCGGACCTCTATTTAACAAACCTCTATTTCGCGAATTTCTCTATTTTGTGAACTTTTTCTTGGAACCAAGAACATTTTGCGAATTTCTTCGTAAAATAACCTCCAAATCGCGAAGTGCATTCTCTACTTAACGAACTTTTTCTTGTGATCCAATATTTTTTTCTCTTCCTATTTCTCAAAATATTTCAACTTATTCGTTGTTTTAACACATTTTATGGTGATCAATGACCTTGAAGCGGGAAAATGTCAAAGCGAAAGTGCTTGAGCATCAAAGAAAAAAATTTAATTCTTCATGAGGTGGATAAAGGCGTGAAAAAAAGGATATTGCTGTAAAATTTGGTATTCCTCCAAACAGCTTATTAATCATAATAAAAAAATCGTGATAAGATATAAAATTATGATTCATCGAATTCTTGTTCAAAACGTTTAAAAGCATGTGTCTATGAAGATGTGGATGAGGCAGTTTTGAAGTGGACAGTGTGAAAAATAAAAACAATACAGCAATGAATTGCGATGAAGACGAAGATGGAAATGATCATGGTGCAGAGATCAACAAGCCTTCATATGATGAAATGCTAAAATTCATTAATTTCAATATAAAATTATTTTTTAGAATTTAAAATACAGTGTATTCCTGGACAATGCTTTGCTTTATTCTTGTTTTCTTTCCAGATTTCTTTTTGATGAGTAAGATATATAAAACAAATAGATATTAATTTACAAAATAAAAATGTGATTAATTACTTTTCTAATAATATTTTGTGTTTATGAATTTAAAATCTGTTTTGTGTAGTTTAAAGTATTTTAAAAGGTGAATCTCTATTTAACGAATTTTCTATATAACGAACTTTTTTTCAAGATTTAGTGACTTCGTTAAATAGAGGTCCGACTGTACATCTTTTAATATGGGTTTATCCCACTTTCCATAATTACTATGTCGAGAAAATCCAAAAGATCAATAATTATTTTTTAACATTAAAAATTAATAAAATTCTACAGATTTCAATATTTTCCTAGTGAAACATTTGTTTAAAAATGATAGTACGGATAGGAGTTCAATAAATATGTTGGTTAGAGGCAACTCACATATTTCCGATTGAAATAACCACCAAATACACTGGATGGTTTGGAAAATGTGCTTGTTGCAGAATGCTCTAATAAGGCCAACTTATTTTATGCTGATACTGCCGGTCAACTATAAGCTTGAAAATTCGCTTCTTAATGTAAGGAAAAAAAACTTATAAGAGTAAGAAGAAGTACAATAGAATTTTTTATTAAAAATGAAATTAGAAATTTCTCTTTTTTTCTCTTGCTAGATGACCTCAACCTTCATAACTTTTCGAGCTGTTAAACCGAAGGAATTCGGAAACAAAATTTTTAAATCCGCCGAAACCGCTCTGAAGATATTGGAAAATTTATTCCAATGCATGGAGATGAATAATATGTTTGGTGACATGGTAGAAAACCTGACAGAACCTGATTGTTCTAAAAGTAAGCCTCGATCTCATCCTTTGTCCAAAATAAAGTAAAGAAATGTCATATTTATAGATGCCGAGTTCAGTTCGCCTGAATATCGTTTTTATTATCTTTTAAAGGATATACTATATAGAATTAAAATTATCTTTAATTTTTTACGCAATCCATATTAGGGAGACTGTTAAGATTAATTAATTTTTCTTCCGATGTTATTCAAGATGCAATTTTATTGAGGTATCACGTAGGATGTGTACTTAAACTCGAAAATAAGTCTTCCGCTCATTCGGAGTGACAGAAATGGGTAAAAGTAAAATGATGTCTCTAATATATGAAGACAATGCAAATGGCGCATTCTCAATCTAAAAATATTTTTTTTTAAATTTTTCATGAAAATGTCCGCAATAACTTTTTCAAAAAGCAGTATAGATTGCAAAATATGGCCGAGTAAATGCATTAGCTCACCTTAGTGTCACCTTAGTGTCTACTATAAACTGCCAGTTGCTGATTTAGAAAAAAGTAATGAACATATACTACGGGCCAAAAGTATTGCAAGATTGGTAAAATGCGAAACATTTGGAGTTAATTTGAATACAATGATTCACAATCAGTTGTGGAGAATCGTAGGACACACAATCGTGTGAACTCACATTTTACAGTGAAGATTTTGTCACGAGGACATTTAGGGGACCGTCCACAAATTGATGAAGATGAAAAAAATGTGGGCTCACCCCGTTTCACAGGAACTTGATAATGGTTTGAAACTTTCATCAATAATTTTGCTTTTCATGTATACTGCTTACATGCATTTTCATAAAAATATCATGAATATTCGGGAAGATACAAAGGTTTCTTTAAAACATCCCAGATTTTTTTCATGTTTTCTGCTTATAACATTTAGAGTTTTACGCCAAATTTTGCGACATTTACAGTATACTCGACAGTATCTATTAAAATTTGAAATAAGTAGCTTGAATATTTGAGGTATTTACTTCAAATTTTAATACAATGTTTTTTATATATGTCGGGCATTCTGTTATTTTCGCAAAATTTAGCGTAAAACTCTGCATGATAAGCAAAAAAAAAATCAAAAAATTTTATAAAATTTTATATTTACATAAAGCTGATAAAGATATGTAACTTTCATTAATGGTTATGTTTAATCCGCACATTACTTACATGCATTTTAGTAAAGAAAACATGTATATTCTGGAAGATATAAAGGTTTTCTTAAAAAATCCCATTTTTTCCAGGATGTTTTTTGCTTATAGCATGCAGAGTATTAAGCAAAATTATGCGAAACTTACATGGAACTCGAAAATATAATAGATAAGAACTGTATTAAAATTTGAAGTAAATATTTTTAATAGTAGAGCAAATATAAGTATTTATAGTAAGTATTTTGTTTCTGAGCATGTGCGAGTCATTGCATAACTTTTCTTTAATAGCTTCAAAGCCAAATACATAAGGCAACTTATATAAAAATGCCAGTTAAATACCGTTAAGATTCAGAAATATATTGGTATTGTAGGGAGGTGAATACATTGCGAGGCAAAATTTTAGACACTGATGTTATTCAGCTTTAAAATTGTGATAGTAGAATTATCAAAGCCTTTAAACACATTCAATAACTTTTTTAAAATACGAAAACACACATGTTTTATTTGCTATCATACTTATATTTTGGATAGAAACAAAAAATTTCTTGTTGCAAAAGTTTAGACACGATTACGAGTTTCTGATAATTTTTGTTAGCATATGCAAATTTAAAGAGATGTCTTCATAGATTTCGAGTACTTAAGTTCTGCAAATAATAACACTTCGTAGTCGAGATGCCGCGAGCGAAAAAAATTCAAACGGATGAGGTTATGAAAATTTGGCAGTTGAAAGCTGAAGGTAAGCTCGTTTCGGAAATTTCGGCTATTATTACACGATCAAAGAAATCTATTTATCGAGTTTTATCTATTGGATGTGTGATGGTGGTAACCCTTTTTTTATGGTGTTGGTTCTTTTGAATGGATTATCATGCTCCAGTGATGAGATACAAATAACAGTTTATTTAGATGACAACACAGAAGACTGGACAAACACTGAGTACTGACAGAATAGCAAAATAGGAATAATTGTTGCGACCCTTCGCGGTCAGCAACGACACAGACAGAAAGATACGTCTGGACCCTACGTCAAATCGAAATAAGCGTTGGGATTCCGGCCTCACTCGCCGACGCTTTCCGAAAAGTCCCTCCAGCCTTCGAGTTCTCAACTCGACTGATTAAAAACAATCCCCGACCCTCGGGGAAGGAGAATGCGTGTTGAGAATCCCAACACTACAGGATGCTTACATAAAGCAAAACGCAGATCTGGGAGGCCGCGTGTGACGAATAAACGAGATGATCGTCAGATCCAAAGACTATCGAGTACCCAACAAATGACTGTTCGTGATGTCCAAAGGTCATCAGGACTCTCGGTATCAAGGGATACAATTCGTAGACGAATTTTGGAAACAGGAACTATGATTCATTGCAAAATGAAATAGAAACCAGCTCTAAAGCCACAGAATAACTCACAAAGAATGTTGTGGGCTCGAACTCATTATGTCATAAGGACAGAAAGGGCAATCAGTGATATTAAGTTATAAGAAAAAGTGGAATCTGGATGGTCCAAATGGTTGGGCATGGTACTGGCATGACTTGCGCAAAGAACCTCGGTGTATTTTTAGTCGCAGACAAGGTCGTGTCTCGGTGATGGTTTGGGCAGCCTTTTGCTACAACGGACAAGTGTCTCTGCACTTTACCAGTGGTCGCCAAGCATCACAACATTATGCCAAGACATTGGCGGATAACCTGCTACCATTTGCTGGCTTCTAGGTGGCTCTCAAAGAAAATTTCAGCATGATAATGCTTGGATTCACACTGCAAACGACACAAAAGTCTAGTTTAATTCTCAGAATATAAAAGTTCTCGACCGACCAGCATGTACCCCAGATCTTAATACAATAGAGAATCTTTGGGGCATCATGTGTCTCAAAGTTTACAGCAATGGTCGACAATACTCTTCTGTAAATGAACTCAAGAGATGTATTGACGATGTTTGGTGCGAAATCGAGCCCTAAACCATGCAAGATTTAGTTTCTTCAACGGAAACTCGTATTTATGAACTAATGAACAAAAATGGATGAGCAATCAGGCTTTAAATCCTTTTTATTTTAATTCCATTTCAGTTTTGTCTAAACTTTTTAGACAATGCTAATTTTGTTTTTAATTTCTTAATAACTTAAAATAGGCTCAAGTCAACTTTTATTGTTATAATATTGTGTATGCGTATGTAGCACAGTTCACTACAGCCGTGTTAGAAAATTGATCGAATGTATTTTGAAATCTGTGTGGATTTGTTCATTTTCTAAGCTTTTTCGTCACAGTGTATCAGTTGCACTTTAAGAGAAGCTAAATGATGAGGGTTCTTGAACAAGTTGATATTTCCTAAACTTTAATCTTCGAATTGTTACCGTTGAAATGCGATTTAAATAATGTATTTAATTTATTAGTATACATGAGTATTCGGACATTTAACTTTCCAAAAATCCATTATTACTGTTCGAAGTTTCATGTTTAGAAAATATCAATTTGTGCAAGAACCCTCATAATTTAGCTCCTTTTAAATTCAACCGAAATTCACCTCCCTGCAAATCGTTATCATATTTCTGTGAGATGGGATGAGCCAAAATAGCATTCATCTTCATCAATTTGTAGTCGGTCCCCTAAATGCCTTCGGGACCGAAACTTCATTGAAAATTGTGAGTTTAAGCCTATTACTTACATGGTCGAAGTTCAAGGAAACTCCCTTAAGCATTTCGGAAGATATTCGGAAACCTGTGCAAATCCAAAGGTGTTCACATTTTTCTGTCACCCCATTGTACCTATTTGCATATAATTTTTAAACACCTTATGGATATTCACATCGTCTGGTTTATCGAATTTTTGTTTAATAAATTTTTATTTCCCGTTCTAATCGTAACTATTTAAAAGTAATAGGATTTAAGAATTTAAATTAATATGTATGATCTATTAATGGACATAATTTTTTCTCATAACAGAAAGTATTGTAATCTTCAAAAAATTCGAACTCGAGATTTTGAGGAAACTTACCGTTTTAGACCTCCCTAAGTACGAAAAACACAATTTTGGAACTATAATTTTCTGTTTATCTGTCTGTCTGTGAACACGTTAATTAAAAATGTATTAAAGCTAGAAGGATTAAATTTGTCATGTGATCTTTACACATAATTTGTAGGTTTCTGTCAAAGTTTGGTCAAAATCCGTCCACGGGAAGTGCGTCTTTTCGCTTTCATGTGAACACGATAACTCAAAAACTTAAATAGCTAGATAGATAAAATTTGGTACATAGTTTTTACCATAAGGAATGTAGGTCCGTACCAAATTTTTGACCAGATCCGTCGAAGGGTTGACTGTCTGTCGGTCTGTATAATCACAAACTTGTGAACACGGTAACTCCTTAACCCTATTACATAAATATGTGGTCTTCTTTTCTTAATTGTAGATATGTGTCCAATCTTGGTTTCAGCCGGTTGAAAAAAAGGCTTTCAAATTGTATATTCGGTTTCTTCACCATTCTACAATGCGAAAAAAACAGCGCTCGCGTTTTGCCCCTCCAGTGTTAGAGAATCGTCCATGTTACTGCCGCTCTGTGCATTTTTTCCCCACCCGCGTTAGGGCGGATACGAGAAAGTTTTAGGAAGACCACTCCCGCTGGTTTTAAAAATTAAAGAAACTTGGTAGATTTTTCTATAGGTTACTGGGAAATTAAGTAAATTTGTTTTCTCAACTTCTCTCAGAAAAATTATTTTCAAAATATTTTTATGATATACTTTTACCGTTTTAGATACAAATTCAAAGCTTC
The DNA here is from genome assembly GCA_013235015.1 of Araneus ventricosus. NCBI lineage: Eukaryota > Metazoa > Arthropoda > Arachnida > Araneae > Araneidae > Araneus > Araneus ventricosus. Next base: position 9,759 of record BGPR01036583.1, read on the forward strand.
GCTATCCCAAACGCAACGTCCCAAAGAAATGTTACGTCACAAAGAAAGATAATGTGGAAGATGAAGATGAGTTTTTATGTGAGTGAATTCACTCTCTTTGTAGCTTTTCTTAGAGAATCTTTTAATACCATAGACATTTCATTTCCGAAGAAATTTTTCAAATAGAATCAAAAGAATTCATTAGCTATGAAGTTTATTATTTAATCGTTTATTATAGAATATATAATTCTATCATTGATGACCTGAACTACATAGTAATGAAAATAATAATTAAGTTCTATAATTAAACATTTATCATAACAGCGTGAAAAATCACACCTGTATTGCATATCTTGATTGTATTTCTTATATTATACAATTCCTTTGATTGCAAGTAGAAGTTTTATTAAAAAATCTTTAATCGTCGTTTGACAAGCTGATTATATGTTTAGTTTAGTTTATAAACTTCCTGTTTTGTAGCAACAAGAGGGCTACGGTCCTTTTAGTTTTGAACCGCGGATAAGTAAGTTTAAGTGACGCCTGAACTGGAGTGACCGCACCACCAGCTGGGGAACGTTTGGCCTCCTGCGTATGATTTAACGTGCAGAGGACCATCACGAGAAAAACCTGAATAGAGTTACCTCAAGTAGATGAGTCGAAGAAGGGAGGGAAATGGGTATAAAATAAACCGCAACATTTGCAAATTAAGCGCACTTCGTTGGGCGAGGAATTCGTTTTCGACCGAAGTACAAAGCGAAACGAGACTTCCGTCAGTTCTATCTGCGCCAAATGAAATAAAGCCCTTTCCTTCACCCTCAAAATGTAGTGGAACATCCCGTTTCCACAACGACCGCCATCGGCTTATCTAGTGTCGGGGTTTTTTCTCGCGGCGGCTTAAGAGGAATTGAGTTTCGAACCTGAAAGACTACTGCCCCGAAGCCGGGACTATACCACTAGGCCACCCCAGTCCAAGAAGCTGATTGTCTGTGAGTATCAAGTACAGCATTGAGAATCAAATTTATTTCATTGAATATTTTTTCATTAGGATTTTGACAAATAAAATAAGTTCGACGTTATTCAATGGAGTCCACTGGTCTTTAGCGGAAGGCGGAATAATTTCTCCGCATTTTTCATCACGTTATCCCCCCTGCCTTTTAGGAAAAGTTTCGCCCTTAATAGGAAGGGAGAAATACTGACCGATGCAGAAAATCTGAGAATTCTGGAATGTGGGAAAACGATGTATAACCGAAATTCCCTTCGTATAAACTAAGTGCTTTATTATTACAATGGTTACTGTAAAAATAACGGGCTGTAATGAAACGACGTACGAATCAGAAACGTATTAACGATGCTTTACTATATTTTGTTGAAAGTAAACACTTTAAACTTTAGTTATATTATTGTTCCTTTTGGAAGCAATACGAGAGGTATTTTAGGGTGGACCACGTAATTTCGAATTGCAAACTTCCGCTCCACGCTAACGGGAGAATGTTGAAATCCTACGTGGATTTAACGTGCACCAGGTCCACCTACTCGGCGGATGTTCAATGAAATGAGTTTAGAATCTGGAAACCTCCCACCCCAAGGCAGACCTTACCAGTAGGACACCGCTGGCTGAAGGTAAACAGAGCCATGATGTAAAAATATTTAATTCGTAATTAAAAAAATCTCTCATGGAAAAATGCAATTGTATAATGTTCTTTAATAGCGTAGTGTCACTTAATTTGGAAATTGTATTTCAACTCACTAATTAAACACTTAGACGAATCATGAAGAATTATACTATTTCCCCTCATTGTATATTGAAACTAAAGGAGCATCGGTTCTCATTTATACGTCGTTTAATCAGAGTCCCGATTCATTCGTATTCATTGTTATGATGAAGTGCTTTGTTTATCTGACGCAAATCTTCCATTATACGTCGTTTTACCCTGTTCTAAAAGGTGAAAATTCCCTCCTTTTTAGTAAATGAACTGTGATAAAAATATGACTTCGAAAGTATTCACAATTGATGAATTAATAGGAGACAAATTGTCCGGTGCTAATTTAAGCGATGGTGACGAAGTTATTCCACCTTTCTGTAAAGACGCAATGGACTCCATTAAAAACCTTCGAACTTATTTCTCTTGCCATAAGAATAGTGAAAAAACATTCATTAAATTTAATTCGATTGATAATGTTGTACTTATATCACTTACAGAGAATCAGCACGTCAGAAGATGGTTAAAGCTTTTCGTAATTAAACGCCTGACTGCATGCACATAAATTATATAAAATATGTGTAATTAATATTCAAGATATGGAATAAATGTATGATTTTTCTCACTTTTGTGATAATTTTTTAATTTTAGAATTCAATTATTGAATTCCACACTATGTAGTACGATCTTAAAAAAACTTTAAAGTTAATCCTTTTAAATGAATTTGAATTAGTAGCATTAAATTTGTAATTATCAAAGTTGTTTAGTAAATTTGGATTATACGTCTTTTCATTTATACATCATCTTACATCAACCCCTTGAAAGACGTAGAAATGATGTTTTACTGTATTTATGAAGAAATAAAGTCTTATAAAAGTTTGCGCGGCAAACATATTCTTAAAGGGTTGCATATTTTTGACATATTGCAATAGGCTCTCATTTCAAAATGTCCTAAGGTAATACCCATTTTTGATGTTATGAATGAACACAGCAATGTATAATTAAGTCGGGTAAGAATTTTGGAGAAGTTCCTGTGTTCTTATCGTGAAATATTTTTTTTTCATTTTCAGTAGAAAAAGGGCCATCTTCCCATTTAGTTAAGACATAATCGAATTTTCGGGTTTTTTCGTTAAATTATTTTCATAGTCCCGTGGAATCTTGGAAATATTTCAACTTTTCATCACTTTCAGGCCAAATAATAATTGCCAGGATGGATCCAAAAAAATTACAAGGGAGACAAAGAATTGTTTATTAACATTGGACAGAAAAAACAAACAGGAGTTAAGAGGCATATTTGCCGATCACTTTTACACATAATCGCCAAATCTATTTAAGCATTTATCTGAACGCAGGAGCAACTTGTTCAACCCGGCTTGGCAGAAATCACGTTCTGTCCATTGGCCCAGTTCTCGACAACTGTTTTCACATCACTTGCTGAAGAGAACCTTGTTCCAGATAAGTTTCTGGAACCCATATTGGATGCCGAATCTGGGCTGTAGGGGGGTGGCTCCAGACTTCCCACTTGAACTTTCGCAGCAATTCTTGAGTTTTGCGAGCAGTATGTGTATTGTCATGCAGGAGGATGACACCATCACTCAACATGACGAGAGGTTTGCGTCGGATGGCCCAATGATTATTTCCTTTTTCCGAAATTGAAGGAACACTTATCTGGAACAAGGTTTTCTTCAAAGAGTGATGTGAAAACAGTTGCTGAGAACTGGCTCAATGGACAGGACATGATTTCTACAAAGCCGAGTTAAACAGTTTGGTGTTGCGTTCAGATAAATGCCTAAATAGATTTGATAATTATGTGCAAAAGTGATCGGCAAGTGGGCCTCTTTTTTCTCTTTTGTATTTTCTGTCCAAAGTTATATAAACAAATTTTATTACCCTTGTAAACTTTTTTTATCCATCCTCGTAGATAGTAATGAAGAAGTTCTCATCCGATCAATAAAAACTAAATTTTCTTTGGATAGACTCTTCCAACTTCAGTTTTGTTATGACCCAGGAATTGTGCACTAATAATCTAATTAAAATATTTTGGAGTTTCATTTCTGAAAAAGTTATATATACACGCCTGAATACTTTCGTGTTTTAAATTTTTCAAATTTTAGTAGTTTTACAGAATCAAATACTATTTTGATATTTTTTGATCCAGAGATAAAGAAGCAATAAAATAGACATTTATCAATACTTTTTATGTTAAAAATAAACTCATTTGTTTGAAAAAGCTTCTCTGTTATATTTCTAAATCAGACCATCAATTTATAGCTTGCGACATCTGTGAGAAAGAGTACAAAGGATCTTGTCCTGTACATGGGGCTATGCTGCAGGTTTTGGATACACAGGTAAGATTCAAAATGATTTTCGTGTACCAAAAAATATTATCTGAGTTAAGTTCAGGTTTTTCAATACAGTTTTCCCCGAATAATTTTTCCCAACATAAAGTTTATTCAAGCATAGATAAGCCAAACTTGATGAATAATAAATGAATCAACGACAGACCAGATGTTTATGTCTTCTTAAAACCCTTATTTTCTACAAATTCTGTTTCTTTTTACATAAGAAAAGTTAATCTTGGTTAAATATCTTAAGTGTAAGGTATCTGATATTAAGAACTTGCTACCATCAAAGACAAATAGTGGAATAGACATCTTCGAGAATTTAGAAATTATAATTATTTTCCCATTATTCAGCGTGTGATATGAATTTTCAGGAATGAGCATAAATCAAAATTTTGTCCTTCTTTTGACAACCAGTTTTAGGTAATAGGGGAAAGTCGGGTAAGATGACGAACGGTGTCGGGTCAAATTGCGAACTGAGATAACAACTTAATTCAACATCCATATGCTATCAAAAAACTATTTAAAACTGTTGAGATTACATCTTGATCACAACAAATTGCACATAGCAGAAAACAAATATAATCGGAAAAATATCAAATATCAATCAAAAAAATATTGAAGGATATTAGCTCATCAGAAAAATTAAAAATGATTAGTTCTTTACTAATATCGCATATATAAATCAAAAATCATCATATCAAAACATACACGAAACAAAAAATAAAAAAATACAAGAAACAAAGGTCTCCTTTTAGTATAATTTTTCTTGTATTTGTGTAATATTTAAATTTTTAGTCTTTCTAAAAATATTTTGTTCTTTTATATTATATATATATATTACAAACTGAAACAAAATTACTGTAGCTATAGTTTAGTACACCCATTCGTTTCTGAGGATAATTTATCAGAAATTTAAATTCTATTTGTTACCAAATTGAATCAAACAAACTTATTACGAGTAGAGAATTGCAAGAAGTATAATTCAGTAAAAGAAATCATACTCTCAATTTCAATTCTACGGCGAAATAAAAAGTAGATACTAACTTTACATTTCGTCGCTGAAGAATTTTTAATAACTGCTATGAACATGAGACCACATGTTCCCACCAGGCGTGATAAAAATTTAGAAATAATCGTTATTGGTTGCGAAACATTAATTTCAATATTCGTCTTTGAAATTTAAAAAAAAATTAAGATATGTGGTGTTGCTTGTTAAGATTGATTACATCGTTTTGATTGATAATTTGATACACCTTTTGCAAAAAATTTCTGAATAAACAGTTTTTCTTCAAAAGAGATGCTGAAAGGTTTGTGCTACTACAAAAAGAAAAATGTTATGATTCAAAGTCTATATATGTGTGATTGTTACCAATTATTGCATCGAAAATCAGGTAAATTCTGAGATAAACTTGCATGCTGTAGAGATGAATCTCAAAATCATTTGTATATGCAAACAGCTATTCTGAAAGAAAAACTTTTTACATATTCAAAAAAAAAACTGTCTACATAAAATCACTAAAGAAAATTTCTTTAGTCAGTTACTCTTTGACATACCATGAAATTTATGTGTATAATAGTTCATAAGTATTATGGACATTCAAGAGAATCGTAATCCGTATTATGCGTTATTATCTTGCAATGTATTTGCAAACGAAATTTTGAACTTTAAAAATATTTATACGTCAAATATATATAT
>BGPR01036584.1:0-15478 GCA_013235015.1 Araneus ventricosus
GCCTTCCATCGGCAAGATTCCACAATTTAATCGGAATTCGGATTCAAAAACCTTGGGGACCAAAACTTCGAGATCTGACATTCTTGTCCATTAATAACGTCCTTTGAGCAGGAATTTCCGCGATATTGGCATCTCTAAGACTTCCCAAAACGCAGAGAAAGTTTTAATTACCTTCCAAGCAGCGTTGCTTCCAATAAGCACACCTGGGGGAAACGAGGTGATTGTTCGCTTGACAAAGGCAGGCCTCCATTCCGATGCAAAAACAAGACCCTTTATCTAAGTCCCTCGCATGAATCTGGCCCTTCGCTCCGAAAAGTTTTACGAGTAAATTATGCAAAACATTTTCTTTCATTGAAGCTTTATGGGAAGCGAGCGACTCGCCTAATCGCGGAGGTCGTTCGTTCACTGAGCAGATATTAGAGCAAAGCACACTCGGCAACTCAGACGCCGGAATTTTTCCAAACAAATAAAAGAAGGAATCAAAGTTAATTCAATAATTTTCATGCAAAAATCGAATACACAAGTACCAGCAGCTTACGCCCTACTCGCATTTCATTCGACAAATCATATTTGCAATTTTCAAGTTAATATTATTATACATTCCGGATACATTTTTTTAAGTGTTGGAATTCATAAAACTTTATTCAATACATCCGAAATTAGAAAAATTACTTAATTCAATTAATAACTACCAATCGTCTGCAACAACTTTTGCAGAACACTTTTTTTATAATGATGAGAAGTTCTTTTAAAACGGAGAAATCTTAAAACACAAAATATCATTCTAACATTTGTGGTTTGAAAATTATTTCACTTGTAAAATTCTAAAAAGCAGTATTGCATTTAGATGTCTAATCTCAATCCTCGTTTTTACAAGTTCACTGGTGGTAAAAAAGCGGGTACTGTCGCGTGCAAGTTTATTAAGGCTGATTCATAAAAGAATTATCAACTTTAAAAAAATGACTCTGCGAAATTTAGAATTCCTAGCAATACGGCAAATAGGAAAACCAGTTGATAAGTGATCGCTTCCATACACGTAGTAATTCTACAACAGAAATTTATTCCTTTAATTTCTGAAGTAGTACCTTCAAGCATTCCAGTTTTAATACTTTCTTTAATTTACAATACATTTACTTAATTTTTTATACATTGATACGTGTGTAAAATAAAACTTCGAAATACTTATCATCATCCAATAATTGACAACCAGATTCCAAGAAAAAAAAATTTGTCGCATTCGAACTATTTTAAAAACCAGGTTTTAAATTTCATGATTATTTCCAAAATGTTATAAAAAAAACTCATGGCGATTATAAATTTCCAAAAGATTTTTCAAAATTCTTCCACTAAAAGAATAATGAAACATAATTAAAGAAAGAAATCCCCCCCCCCCAGAATCTACAGTCCTGTATAACAAGAAAGCATTTAAGCAATGATTTATTCAATGAGGTTCCAAGTATTACAAAAAACGTCTAAAAATTCAATTACAAAAAAGACTGACAACAAAACCATTAATAAATAGAGAAAAACAAAAACATTTATCATAAAAAAAACAATAATAACTGTCGATAACACTTAAGGAGAAAGCAAAATTATTTAGCTTGTTATGCAAAGTTTTCTCTTTTTCTCCAACTCCACACACATCTTAATACAATGGTTGATAAAATACCTTATCTACTTAAGAATTTACGATATCGAAAAATAAAAGAAGCAATAAAAGTACTGACATCAGAAGACGAAAACAAGAAATCTGCATGATTTAGGATAATATACAGGAGAAAGACACACATTTCTAATCTAAACTTCAATCTGATCTTTATGATACTGAGATAAAATTGTACTATTTGTCTATAATTTTTCCACGGTGTATTTGTTTTCTTTTCTATTTTCGTATAATTCATAATACTTTGAATATAGAACATAGTTTAGTTTTCTGATGGACTTAAGTAATTACAGGCAATGCTCCGGAAAGATGTGTACAGATGGGGAGAAAATAAAAGGAATACTTGTAGAATATGAGAAATGATTTATTAATAGAGGGATAAGTCATCCTTTGACTGAAGCCACACATTGTATGTGACGTGGGATGGATGGCTACAAGTCATGAAGGACATTTAAAAGTATATGAAGCCTTTCTGTCTAAAGAGCAGTATCTTATTTTGAAAGCGTGAATGAAGGTGGAACACATGCATCAAGTTTGAATTCTAAATATCTCCAAAAACGCTCATCATTGTTCAAATCAGGGGTCTAAAGGCGTCAGATAAGATGTCCATTTTCATGGTAATGCTCTTTAAACAATCCTTGAATACATACAGCAGTGTGAATAAGAGTAATGTCTTCTTGAAAAATTGGTTGATTTCCAAGAAATAGTTTGGATAAAATAATGGACTTGATTCCCTAGAATACTCAAATAGTCATCAACCTTGATCTTTCCATGTATAATGCTTCTAGAATCCAAATGAAGGTGGGACTGTGGGTCTAGAAGCATTATTCCACGTGGTAGAACTTCGAGATTTCTCTAGTATTTGTATGAGGCTGAGTGTATGTCAAGTAATGCAGTTTTCCAAATGGTGTAGTGATTTTAATCATGAACATGTGACCACAAATAACATGCTTAAGTGGTCAAACATACTTAGTCATTAGTGATAAAGCCACTACACTGTTGGAACACTGCTTCCCTGAAGTGTTTGAAAATCTCTTACATACACTCAGTCCCATACGTAATCTTCATTTGACTGTAAAAGTGTGTTCCACTAATAACTTCTGCCATCAAAAACTGGATTATTGTGCACTGAGCCTGTTTAGAGGAATCCATGGTACAAAATTAGCTGTTTGGTCAAGTCAAGTACTTTAGTTTCATTCAATAACACACCACCATTAATCACTTTATATCAGATGTCTCCCGACATACACATCCATCCACTAGATAAATCTTCATGTTCTACTTGGAATAATGCTGCTAGAACCACAGTCCTAGTTTCGTTTGGCCGACCCTTATAGATTACAATGTGATCCAAGACCACATCAAGATATCAAATCCCATAAAAACAAGGAACCACACATTCTTCATATTCAGCAAGGGCAGTCATGAGTAAGCACTTCTCTGAGTTTAGTTTTAGTTATATGAAGGTCCCACTTTGAAGCAGCACTAGGACTATTTTGGGATGGACCTCGTAAATATGAACCACGGTCAGATGATGAGCATGACACCCCAGATTTACCCCCTCTCCAAACTTCCACACCACAGTAGCAGGAGGACATTTGATTTAACATGCAACAGGTCGACATATACAGTGGATCTTCAGTGGAATCTGGTTTTGAACCTGGAATCCTCCGGCCCTGAAGCCAAGACCACTAGGCCACTGCGGCCCCAGCATTCTCCAGATATAAATGTGAATACCACTCACTACATTAGCGTAGTTACCAATGCTGTGGAGCTCTCCATTAGTGAACTCTGCACCACTGGCTTTTCTAAAATGCATTACAAGATGTCAACAATAGTTTACGAATTACCACTCTGCCATAAATGCTTACAGCATGGAGTTCTCTTTTAGCAGCTTAGGTTCAAACGGTATCCTGGAGATGATTGCTGATTTCAAATGTTATCTGGGATAGTGATTGCTGACACCATGCATTTCATCACTCCTCTGTTCTCATCAGTCAGATTTGACTATATTCCTTGAACAGCACAAAAAGTGTGTTTTTCTCTCAAGGATGCTCCAACAATGTTTTTCGAAGTTTGTCAGGTGCGACACTGTAATGCCTCTCGGAGAGTCTGATGGATGCCAGTTGTCGAGAAGTTAACATCTTCGATTTCACAGACACTAAATAGTACTCTTATATGCAGCTGTACTGAAAGTGTGAAACGTGACATTCTTTTTTGCAGGTGTTCATTTTATTTTAAACCCCATCTGTACTTCTGTAAAATTAGTCTTAGCAGAAATAATCAAGAGCATATTCACTAAATATACATATATAACACAAATTATACATTAAAATTTATATTTTGGCATACTCTTCTTCTTGTGGTGGATATTTCAACGTAAGCGAAGACTTAATCTTGTATTCCAGAAATAAAAACTTACTGATTTTTTTATTTCCATCCTGTTTTGAAGCTTAACCAGGGATTTTTTGGGATGGACTACACCATTATGAGCCTTGGTCAGAAGGCATAAGTGACACCTAACATGCATTTCCTCCCTCTCCAAATTTCTACACCACACCATCAGGAGAAAATTTTATCTCAACAAATTTAACTTGCACAAGGTGCACAAACACAGTGGATTTTTTTTGTGGAATTCTATCTTGAACCAGCAACCCTTTAGCCTCAAATTTGAAACTGCCACAACCAAAAACCTTTTAATGAAGAACAGCATTTTATAGACAAATGATTTTGAAGACTACATATAAGACATCTTTTGATGTACAAAAGTTTATTATAGGTGAATCAGCAAAATAAAATCATTTAAAAGAAATATTGTTAAAACAAATTTTATGGATGGTATTATAATAAATGCATACAAAGATAATCTTTACAGAAATGCAGTTCATGAATATTAAAGAAAACAAAAATGAAATAATTTTTATTTTAGGATTTATAGATTGCAAATAAATGATTTTTCACCTGTTTATCAGAACTATGCTCATTAGAGAATTTGTAAAATGACATAGGTCATATTATTTCAATTATATAACAAGGTGGAAATATTATTTTCGTTTCTTACCAGTATTGAGTTAATTTCCCTTAAATTATCATCAATAAAAAACAAACTAAAGCTTATTAATGTATTTGATGTTTAGACTTGCAGTTTAAGAAACAACTGAGGTAGAAAAAATAGCAAGCCTTCACACTATTTCATTGAATATAATTTATTTACCAACAGAATACTATTCACTCGACCTCGCAAGAAACACAATATATGGCATCAGTAGCCGAGTGGGTTAAGGCACCACCTGGCTTAGGCACTTCAATCAGAGACGGAAGGTTACAAGTTTTATCCTCAGGATCTGCTCTCAACCAGAACTATTAAAAAAAACTGGTATACCAATACGCAATTTGGCAACGAACTGCTTGCAGCGGGCAGACTGACTGTTGGAGGCTTTCCCCAGAGGAAAATAAAAATGCGGTCCAGTTTCTGCCTTGAAATTCTGCTATGAAGGCAGTATACCTCCATATGCAGAAGAGCTAAAGTCAGACTTCTATCTCAAGTTATACCTAGGCGCTCCCAAGTTGCTTAGACCAACAGACAATATCACACTATCCCTTTATCATAAGTCAATGGCTAGTTAAACTAGACCAATTGGGATAGGACACAACAACAGAAACACAATATAAAGGTAGGGTATATTATTGAACAGTTTTTCTACTTAATAACCCAAATTTACTTTTTTGAAATTTGTAAAAAATCCTCTTAAATGTTGGTTCAATGAATCAAATGCATTTTTCGTTTCTTTAAATCAAAATATTGAATACATAATTATGATATTTAGAATGATTATTAAAACAGCATGTCAAACTCCATTATGAAGAACTGGATGCTTTCACATCATAAAATTATAAGGTTTGTATTCTATTTTTTCAAGCAACATTCAATTTGATTCATCAACTGGTACTATTCCGTTCGCAGAACCCCAGATAAAACCTGCCAAATATTAGCCGATCACCAAATTTCATCAATGAAGGTTGCCATAAACAGAATAGGGTAAATGTGGAGTTTACGGTACACACCTTTTTCTTGCCAATTTTTCTTGACGTAATTTCATTTGCCATCACCAAATACTGTTTTCGATGTGCAATGTGATTTTTATTGCTCTCTTGTGCATGCGTCACCTGAAAATGAGAGATTGAGCATGCAATGCCTGCGGCATTTTAAGCGTGTAGCAGGCAAATTTTTTTAACTTAAGAAAACATCAGTGGCTTCTCTTTCAGCATAGCAGGAAACTAGTAGCTTTGCTTTTTCATTGACTGTCAGGAATCTAGGTTTTTTAAAAATTCCCAAAACTAGAATTTCCGCACATAATGCCTGCGGCATTACAAGCGTGTACTGGTCAAATTTTTTATCTTAAAAAATATCAGCGGCTTCGCTTTCAGCATAACGGAATACTCATAGCTTTACTTATTCATTGAGAAACGAAACACACAGAATAGCATACATGGTACTGAACCGATATTCAATCCGAAGAATTCCAAACGAAGTTTTTTTCAAATTTCAATTTATAGACCAATCACATCGAAGAGTTGAACAAAACATCCAATAGAAACATGGTGCAATATAGCCTGATAAGCAAAACATTGATGAAAAGATCAATTTGCAGGCATGCACGCTTGTCACTCGTTAAAAACATCAAGACGCATCCAAAACAAATGTTCTCTCATCGCCATTCTTGGCGGAAAAGAGTTGGTGATCCTAAGAGGAATGAAGTAAGTGTGTACCGTAAACTCCACATAAACTCAGAATAGCACCAGCATTCAAGTTTGGCAGTGATTAGGGTCCTGCTAAAGGAATAGTATCAATCGACCAATCAGCTGTTTGATTAAATGGAACAAAAATTAAATGAAAACTTTTTATAGTGATAAAAAAAAAAAATAGAAGTATGGAGGTCGAGATTTAAGGAATTATGTTTCATCGGGATAGTTTAAAAAAATAGCAAAGATATTGAAAACTTTGCAACTTTACAAGGAGATTATTCCAACTTTACAGTGAGAAATAAAGGAAAAGTTTTACCATTTCAATGCTCACAGAACTATCTACTAAAATCTAATACTTTTACAGACTACCTTAAAGAAAATCCTAGGGACTAGATATATAAAAATTTGATGGCTAAAAATTTACAAGATCACAAAGTTTAATTACTTCAATAACTTCTTCTGGCATTCTATTAAAATAAATTAACCTTGAAATTACCTTTGGATTGACAAAATATCAAGCATACTCTTAATTAAGGGACTTGGATGAAGAAACAGGGAAGTGTTTTCTGCTCTTCACAACTACTTCGAAGATATAATGTTATCCCTTTGCCCCCCCCCCCCTATAAAATCACTATCTTTGTCTATCTTTATTAACCATCCAGTCATTACACATGAGATAGTGAATAGGACAGAGGAGTAAAACTATCAGTTAGGAGATTAGAGGAGAAACAGATTAGTTCAGAAGGAGAGCAAAACACTCATCATTCTTAATGGTGAAGCAGACGCCACCAGCCCTATAAGCAGTTACTCTAACAGCATCTATACTGCCCATAAAGAAAAGGTTAAAAGCTGCTTATATGCTGTCAATCAAATCAAAGTGGGTTTTTTCATTATCTTTGAAAAATGTAATAATTTTATTGATATACTAACATAAGAAACCCAGTTAAAAACTAAAAAATCTAAGCTATTTTATACATTAATTATTGATATCCATCCTATATACGTCATTCAGATATTACAGCTTATAATCCAGCAAGAAATTATAATTCAATTATTTTTAGGAGTGCAAGTTTCAAAAATAAAATTCAAAAAACTGCATGTCATACAATATCCCATACTATACTTCTAAAATGCTTTATAAATTAATGCAACAAATAACATACCTCAAAATTTTTCTAGTGACATATCAAATGTATTTTTGTTGTTGTTATCACTTCTGTATAACTTATATTAACCACTGGAAAACAGTTATTTTTAATTATCCAACTGAAAATATAATCATCTTTATTGTAGTATATTAAAAGGTATAGTTAGAGCTGTATAATTTTTAAAAATTATTATTTGCATTCCTTATATCAAGAAATAAACATAAGTCATCAAGTTCAACAAATATTAAGAGATGTTTTTCAACTGCAAGACAAATGGAAATTTTCTTTTTTTAAGAAAATTTTTCTCTACCTTCAACCTTAAACTCTCAGCTTTTTCAACGATTACTTAATTTTATACAAGAGACTCTAAAAAAATTTTTTTAACTAAAACAAATCAAATCTATATTTTTATATCAGTTTACATCATAAAAGAGTTGCACCGTTAGTTGTCATAAAAAAATAATATTGTATAACTGCTGTGTTTTCAGTAATTTGTAGTAAATTTTGCCATTCTTTTCACTTAAAAATTTCAAACACGGTTCGTAATTCTATTTAAATCAGATTTACATGCATTTGTTTACAATGTGAAAATTGTATTGGAGGATTGTAAATATCACAGTAGGAAGGTGAGAATACTTTCAAATATATGATTCGAAATCACAATGATAAATGTTTACAAATTATTTGAAACCTAAAACAAAAACGCAACACGAAAATGAAAAAAAGACAATCTACACTTCAACTTCAATTAAAATAAACGACCATTCAGAAACCATTCCAATATACATTATCCCGAATGTAATTTTATCTCTTAAATTTTCCTTTAAATTATTGAGGATCTTATGGGGAATATTTTATCACAAGAGAAACGGGGTAGATGCATTCGATCACAAATGTAAACACTGATAAATCGGTTCACTAAATTCAAAAATCTGTCACTGATTTTAAAACCGCATAGGGTGTGGGTGATATTTACCTTGGCTTTGTTTAACTGCTCGAGGCCCCCATCTATTACAGAGAGTTTGAATTGCGAGCACTCGGAGGTCAGTTTCCCCGGAGCTACCATCACGTTTCTTTGACCAGGTGGTTCTTGCTCCTGAAAAGAATCCGGAGCCGGATCTACGGACACTCCGAAGAGCAAGCGGATTCTTGAGAATAACACGCGCACATTCTCGCATTTTGTCCTCGGCAGGTACAAAGTGATGCTGTCACACATCCCTAGGAAGAAATGTCACAGTTTTTTCTAAGTTTCGTTTCTCGCTAGAGAGCCATTCTAAGAACATGGGATGATGTACGTTGATGTGCACAGCAGACAAGCCGACTGACACTCACACTCGGCCCCCACCGCCATTACGGAACGGAGGTAAAATTTGAAAAACGCACTCTGGTGGCAAAGAAGCGAAACAGCAGAACTGGATTTTTCTTGTTGCAGCTGAATACTGTCAGACTGGAACCGTGAGAAGAGAGGATAGGTAATTTTGCTTCCTTGAAAGTAACAATAAATATGATCTGCAACTTTGGGGATAACGGCCTTTGTTGCTTCAAATCCCATAACTCTTTTAATTCAAGTTCATCTGTAACATTTCCAAACTGATCTATATGAAACAAATAACAAAGCAAACATTAAGTCCATGAATGTATATTGTAATTTTACAATATAAATCCAAAATTACGCACTGCAGATATTTTCTGTCTGTTCACTTCACAGAATCGGTGAGTGTTCTGCTTATTTCAGTATATAACTTCCGTGTACAAATTCGACTTCCGGTGTAATGTAGTGAAGTAACGAAGGGGGAGTTAGATAGCCCGAGCGCCAATCTTTGGAAGAGTCTAGAAGAAAATATTTTTGGGTCATATTAAATTTTTAACACCAAAATTTGAAGAACGAGACTGGGAGGGGGCCAAAGGTAAATAGTTTGCCCTTGGTGCCATTTACCCTTACTGAGTTACGTTACTTGGATTCCCCAAATTACACCACATCATATAAACAAGAGAGCGCTTGACCCTTGACTCAAGATGTAGGCCCAGATAGCACGCATGATTTTTCTTGATATTAGCTTGTCATGACAAACTTGATGAGGCAACTTTGCAACAAACTTCCTGCAAAGTAACAAAGCATAATCGATCACCCTCCTTGCAAAGCAAGTTTGCTGCGAAGTTGATACGTCACACTTAAACACCACGACCTTGATACAGTTGTATATATCTGGTTTTGATCTTTGTCTCTGTTTTGATAATTTGTAAAAAACTATCTAGGTCTTTTTATAAAAAAAAATTGAAAAGTTTTCTATCTTTTTACTAAATATAGAACTCACACTTTAAAGAAAACTATATATCGCCTTTTTGGTAATGTTGAAATTTTAACGTTCATAAACAAAATTAAACCTAAAAAACAGTCAATGTTTGTTGAAAAATAATAACTTATATTTTGTCTCATATTTTTAAAAGTAATTACTTTTGAACCCTAATTTTTCATAATTTATTCTACTAGCAAAACGTAGTTATGAGCGAAAATCGCTCTCTCTTTGACTTCAAATCATATTCTCAACTCAAAATTCAAAAAATTAATGAAATCAAGAAAACAGTTTAAAATAAAACGTGTAGATGCACCGATCTATTAGCTCAATCTATCTTCTCCTGTCAGAGTTCCGCTGACTGAGTGGCTAAGGCGTCTGGCTATGAAGTGGGTTGTCGGGGGCTCGAATCCGAGGTTTGTCTGCGTGCTCTATTTTTGCTATAGTTTCCAATGAGTTTGACGCAACAAGCTTGCGGCAAGTTCGACTTGTGGTGAGTAACTCGTTTGCAATAACTTGTTTCAAGCTTGCACTTTTGCCGTGTCATGCCATGAAACAGAGCAAGATTGCTGCAACTTTGTTGAAAACTAAAATTGATATCTGGAGGATGCACTAAAATTTTTTTTAAATCACTAAAATACACTAAATTCACATACCTGGCCCATTTTCGATATATATACAAAAACCGTTTTGAATCCGCGATCAACCAAGGTCATAGCAATTCTAAAGAAATTAATCGTCCTTGCCTGTATCAAGTAAACGAAGAGAAATGACAGGTAATGCAGAGGTTCAAGCAGGTTTCCAACAGTACATTATGCTTCTTCAAATTTATCGTGAGTTTGTGATTTGGCAGGCACGTGCTTTTGAACCTAAGACCTTTGGGTCCGGAGTCATGTATCTTAACCACTAGACAAAAGGAATTCAAATTGCCCATTAGTAGTTACTGACTTATATACAGTACAGAATAAGATGGCGCAGCACAGTGAACTACAGGATTTGTTGGCATGTCGTGAGTGTAATGTTGCAGAGTTAACGCAGATACCAGGCAGTTTAAAATACAAAATAGCTTTAATCCAGTTTACTTAAAAAGAAACATGCTGCTGTCTTGCAGCTTACACACTCACTGATAGCCATCCATTCGACTGCTTGTCTTAAAAACACAAATGAACAATATATATAGATTGTAACAACCAATCAACTTCGACTAGTGCCGTAACTTCGGCTACGTCATGAAAATTAACCAATGATATGCGTTTCATTCAGTGACTGAACAATTTCATTTGAATTTCCAACATTCGGCCCCATTAGTCACTGAATACTTTTGAAATATAGCCTTTATTACCGAAATAAATTTCTCTTTGACAAGAGGTTTTGTTAAGAAATCGACCAAATTTTTCTTAGAATTTAGATAACTTAGTTCAAATTCTTTATCATATAATAATTTTCGAACAAATTTATATTTGATATCAATATGTTTTGTTTTACTATTCTCAATATTATTTTTCGAGAAATGAATAGCTGCTTGGTTGTCACAATACAATTCCGGTATTCTGAAATCAATTAAATTAAGTTCTTTTAAAATTTTAGAATACCAAATAATACATTTTACACTTTCTGTTAATGCTATAAATTCAGCTTCCATTGAGCTTAAAGCAATACATTTTTGCTTCTGAGATTTCCATGTTATTGGTACATTTCCAAATAACATAATATATCCACTTGTAGAATGTCTATCATTTAACTTGCATCCCCAGCTAGAATCTGAATACATAGTTAACCTAGTATTATGAGTGTCCGAACGATTTATTTTATAATACATTGTATTAAACACATAATTTAAAATATAAACAACAATAGTCCAATGATGATATGTATATCCATTACATGGTTCAGCTCATGGTTGAGGGTGGTTGTGCAGCTTCTTTTTAAGGAGCACCCAAAGGGTAGAAGTCTGACTTGGCTCCTATGCATTTATCCTCCCCTCCTTAACATTTGACGAGATTTATTCCATCAGAAAAAACAAAGATTTAAAGACGTGGAGGGTCCCTCCATCCCATGATTGGTATAAGCGGAGCAGTTCTGGTGGCTCCATTGGCCTTGCCTGTGACAGAGCCGACTAGACGGCGCTGTCCAGATTTATCAGCGGTCACCTGAGGAGTTGCTCCTTCAGCCACGGTAACAAAGTTTTTCCGGTCTGCGCAAAGTGTGGAGTAGCGAGTGCGTCCCCAGAGCACATCCTCTCTTGTCTTCGCCTATCTAGGGAGACTTTCGAGACGGATTCTTTGCTTGCTCTCGATTTCTTGAGGGTGAGTGGGCTCATGGATGGTGTCTAGCTGCCGCTAGACAGAGAGGGATTAGTAACAACAACATATCCATTACAAAATTGTGACATTGTGTTTACAGCAAATGCAATATCCGGCCTGGACCTATTCGCAATAAACGATAGGCATCCAATTAATGTTTTATACGGAATCTGCCTCATAAATTCCGCTTCTATTATCTCATTTTCTTTTACTCTATCGGGTAAAATACAACCTACTTTCAAAGGTAACGCAATTCGCCTTCTTGGTAAATTTTTGAATCTATTCTTAAGTTTATTTTTATATGTATTCTGATGCAAATACACAGAATCCCCGATTCGCTCAAAATTTACACCAAGTAGGTATCTAACTGGTCCCAACTCCGTTATTTCCAATTTAATTTTTATATTAAGAATTGAATTTTCAAGATCACTTTGCGATTTGCTGAAAACGACAATGTCATCTACGTATACCAATAAAATACAATTACTTTTAGTATATAGACCATTACATAACTCATTTTGATGAAATCCAAGCCCAATTAAAATTTCATTTAATTCAAGATTCCATTGTCTACCACTTTGGTGAAGACCATATATACTCTTATGCAACCTGCAAACATAATGTTCGCATCCTTTTTCCACAAATCCTTCGGGTTGCTGCATGCAAATGGGAATATCCAGGTTTCCATACAAATATGCTCCTTTTACATCTATTTGAGCATGATTCCACCTTAAAATACATACTAACCAAACGAATAAAAATTTAATTATATCAAAATTCACAAGTGGTGCAAATACATCAGTAAAATCAACATCCGGTCTTCGCTTAAACCCTTGTGCTACCAATCTCGATTTATATTTCTTTACATTGTTTTTCTCATCATGTTTAATATTGTATATCCATCTACAACCTAAAACTTCTCTTTGTTTGGAGAAATTTGAGTTTCTTTAAATGTTTTGGGGATTTCAGTCATATATATCTCGTATTGAAAAATATCATTTACAAGGCTTGCTTCATCTACGGAATCTGAACTAGTTTCATTATCACATTCCGTTTTTTTCTTCTAAACGCGTATTTGTTGTTGTTGGTTTAAAGTTAAACTGATTGGGGTCAAACTCTAATTTGTTTCTCTCACAATAAATTTTAACATCATTTATGGATCTAAGTCGTTCTTTACTAGGAAGATAATAATAAACATCTATCCTTCTACTTTTTTTCTAGGTTTTTCTAATCTTATCCAAGTTGAAATATCTAACGATGAGGGTGGTTTCGGTGAACTAGATTTTTCATCCTTTGCCCTGCAATCACTATCGTTATTTAAATTTTTATCCAATTGATATATAGCATAGTCATAATGTATAACTTTACCAAACAAAGTTTTCACGCCATTCTTCTTTTCATCAATTTTAACGTGAATACTTTCTACGACTTTCCTTCCTTTAGGTAACCATACCCTGTATCCTCTTCTATTCGCAGCGTAACCTACCAATATTCCAATTTTAGCTTTGGGTTGTAATTTATTTCTATTAACTGTTGGTACATACACATATGCTAGTGAACCAAATGTACGACAATGTCTAATGGAGGGTTTATGTCCCGACCATATTTCCATCGGCGTTTTTCCCTCTGTTAATTTATGACTACACCGATTTTTAGTATGAACATAGGCATGAAGTGCTTCCGCCCAAAACCTTGGTTGTAAGCCACTATCTTGCAGCGTAGTTCTGACCGCTTCCATACTTGACCTATTGAATCTTTCAGCTATACCATTTAATTCGGGTGTATAGAAAGATGTTCTCTCAATTCTAATACCCAAATCTCTTAAAAATGTCTCAAAATATTTGTGGCAAAACTCCATTCCGTTGTCGGTCCTGACACTTTTAACTTTCCTTCCTAATTCGCGTTGTACCCTAGATAAGTACTATTTAAAAATTGAAAATACTTCACTTTTACTTTTAAGAGTAAATACATCTATTTTTCTAGAAAAATCATCAATTATGGACAAGAAATATTTACTTCCCCCCCAAAGAATTAACAGGTGCAGGTTCCCATAAATCCATGTGGACTTTGTCCAAAACAGACTTTGTTACTCGTTTGTACACATAATTCTTTTTCAGAGACGTTCTTGTTGCTTTACCTACATTACAAGCTATACCAGATTCATTATCTATTTTAATATTTACTTTCTCCAACCCTTTAACCGATTTATTTTTGCACATATCCTTAATAATAGGAATATTGGCATGGCATAATCTCTTATGGATTAAATTTAAATCTACACTAGTATACATTATACTGTCTAATAAAGGATAACCAGATACTATATAAAGCATATCTTGCCGAAAAGCTGAAAAGAAATATTCATTATTAGAATGACATATACGCATAACATTATTTGACCAAGTTATTTTAAGTCCTGCTATGTCCATTCTTGCTCCACTAATTAGATTCCTCCTCATGTTTGGAGTATAAAATACATCTTTTAAAGTGATTTTAACATTACCTTTAATGTCTTTAACGATGAAGTCGACATCACCTATTCCTTTAACTTCACAAGTAGACTTCTTATCGGCAAGGAGGGCTTTTGTCGTTGTTAGTTCCTTAAAGTTCTTGAACCAGTCACGTTCATAACAAAAATGGGAAGTAGTTGGGTGGTATCTATCAGGAACTGATCCCCAGTCCTTCATACTCCAAAAGCTTGATGGTTCCACTAGAAGAAGTTTCGATGAGCTTGTTTTTTTTGTCTCTTTATCAACATTAGATGGATCGTGCTCCTTTTGCAGGAAACAAAAGTCACAAAACGGCCCCATTCTTTTAGGGTAACTGATTTTCCTGTATTGACCAGGGTTTCTTGAAGGGGCCACCACTGCTCCACTGCGGGCAGAAGATTTCTTGCGAGTTTCCTGCTGACGAAATTATCCAACGGTGTATGCATTCTCTGTATAATCTAGGTTCAAATCCTTCTGCTTCAGTTGAATTCGTCCAGCTTCGCTTACAAGTTCTTTTTCAACTTCCCGATGGTTAAATTCTTCATCCTTCAATCTGTAGAGGGTTT
This sequence comes from Araneus ventricosus, assembly GCA_013235015.1. Taxonomy (NCBI): domain Eukaryota; kingdom Metazoa; phylum Arthropoda; class Arachnida; order Araneae; family Araneidae; genus Araneus; species Araneus ventricosus. The sequence continues at coordinate 15,210 of BGPR01036584.1, forward strand.
GAACTAAATGATCATACTCAGCTGGCAATCTTCTAATAAGTTGTAATGCGATTAAAAGTTCGGGAATTTCAAAACCTGCTTCCTTAACTTGAGTTTTCTTCTCATCGACTCGCTTGCAAAAAATTCCAATGGTCTCTTCTTCTGGATTAAACTTGAGCTCGAAAAATTCATCGATAAGAACTGCCAATCGGGCTTTGGAAGTTTGGTTTGAAATTTGATTTTAAAATGTTCCATGCTTCTTTACCATCTGTTGTGTGTCGGATTAACGG
>BGPR01036585.1:0-15478 GCA_013235015.1 Araneus ventricosus
TGAAATTTGGAAAACAAGAACAACTCCAAAAAATAGAATGATTTCATGCTTTGTAGGAAATATTTACTTGAAGCAGAAGAAAACAAAAAAAAACCATGCAATTTTTTTTTCTTTTAATGTTTTGTTATGGTTGCTTAGTGTAAATTGTTATCAATAATGCCATTAATGGAATGCATTTTGAAATAACAAGTTAGTGACATTTGGAAACGAAGGAAAACTCCAAAAATATAGAATAAGTTCACGCTTTGAACGAAATATTCACTTAAAGGAAAAAGAAGTTAAAACTATGCAATCTTTTTTAAATTTTTAATGCTCTGTTATGTTTTCTTCGTTCAAATTATTATCAACTAGGCTTTTAAAGAATATTAATTTTTGACTGATTTTCTTTTTATTTATTGTAAAGAGACGAGATTGAATAATCTTTCCATGCTAACTCATAACTTTAATAACTTAAAAAACATTTTTTTTTATTTCTTAGAAATTAGAATTTTCAGAATTTTACTAGTGTCTATTTGTAGTAGTACTTTCTTTCTTAGTTTTAAAGCGTTAGAATTTTTACTATGCAAATAAAAGTGAAATTAAATTATAAACTTCCATTTCAGAATATTTACGATTTTTTGCAATTATTTAATTGCTGAATATTATAGGTTGCTCTTCATTTAAGAAAAATTCCACCAATAATTATTCTTAATTGCAAATGTTTTTTCATGAAATAATAATTTTTTAAATAATTTTCAATATAAAACTATAGTATTTAAGCAACTTTCCAGTTCTTTGCCTTCATGCAGTTCTTGCCTGAATAAAGTTACAGAAAGTGGGAAAAAATATACGGATATTATACTTCTTGAAAACTGACAGGTACGTGTTGCCATCCATAATAGGAATTTTAAACAGGGTCAAATCTAGGACTGAAAAGGGAAGCATTTTCGTACTGTACCATGCACCAAACTAATTTATATTATTAATTTTAATTGGTATTCTCTTTGTCCCGAAAAGAGGATCTTTATGATATTGAAAACAACCAAAAATCGAAAGGCTCTCATATGAAAGGTACCTTTATGATTATAGGCCAGAATCTACATGGAATTTCCCAATTTTTAACTTTGTTTAATTATCCCAAAGAAAGATGCGTTGTCGTACATATCCAAATTTATTTGGTAAAAAAAATCAAATTAAAAAAATATTGTTAATTCCGAATAATGCAAATATATGCTTTGTATAAAGAAATGAAAGATGAAATCAATTATGTTATATTAAAAACATATTATTTTTAAAATTTTATTTTCCCTATCATCTTTAACACGAATTTCATAATAATCTCATAATCAATCCTTTTGCAAGTATATTGTCAATGTCTCCCGACATTATTTGTAAAACTAGCAACATTATTAAAATAAAAGTATTAGATTTTACAGTGAAGAGGTGGAAGATGTAATCATATTGGGGGGAAAAATCAGACAAACAGAAGAGCACCTTAATGTATGTGGGATAAGGACTTTTAACACTCTGACTCCTAAGCCGGCCGTAACCGGCCATGCGACTTCAATACTAGTGGGGCGGATTTCGGCCGGTTGCTGTTCCGAAAGAGGGGAGAAGGCAGTTGGGCTTGGGGTAGAGATAAGAGATGAAAGGCCTGCCATTCATGTCTCCCACCACCCGTAGTGAGGAGAAAAGGAGGAGCAGGGTGGAAGAATCCATTTCACAAATCAATTAGTAAGTAGTAAGCAAACCTCTATATACACCTGTACTCAGATTTTGAGAACTCTTAGAATCCAGAGGGTTAATGTAGAAATTTCAAGAATCATTCCGCGAAAAAAAGTTAATTGATGAATTATTCATTATTTATTTCAGTGATTCTAAAAATCTATCTTTTATGCAGTGAACAACTTGGTCCAGTGATGGACAGATTGAAGGAATCGTTCGAAAGAATTGTGAACAAGATGAAGGAAAGATTCGACGGCGGAGGGGGAATCGATGGAGGACTCATGAAAAAGGTAAAAATGAAAAGGTAGTGGAATAAGATAAAGCAGTTCTTAGCAGAATATTTAAATACAAAGCATTTCTGAATAAAGAAACACGCGAAGAAGATTGTTCTCTAGCGGAATTTCCACCAAAAAGTCAACTTCTAACAAAATTAAAATTAAATTTTAAATAAATAAACATTTATTGCCATAAAAATATATTGCTATGAGCTACCGGAGAGTTCGAAATTGAAAGATTATCTAAATTTAGATAGATTATCTTTAGAAAGATTATCGTTTTATTTCCATCTAAAGGTTCGTTTCACTTTTTTCAGGCTCAAGACCTCTTTGAAAAGTTGAAAAGCAAGAAATTTCCGTTGAGTGACAAAATCAAAAGCATTTTCGAAGATCTGAAGAGCAAGATGGGCAGGAGCAGGTAAGACATGGAATTTTGAGCAGGAGAAGATAATGAACGGAATTTCAAAAATCGATAATAAATGACAAAATAAAATTTAGATACTTAAAGAATCACACTGAGAAAAAAAATTGAGTTATTGTTCATCATTTTTTAACTGCTTCAGAAAATTTATTTTTTATGCAGTGTACAAAGTGGCCCAATGACCGACAGATTGAAGGAAGCGTTCGAAAATCTTGTGAACAAGATCAAAGAAAGAGTCGACGGCGGAAGTGGAGTTAGTAGCGATCTCATGAAGAGGGTAAGAAAACAACTAAGTTTAATGTACTGCAGCTCTTTAGAATAAGAACAGAATTTCTTTGGCAGCAAGTCTTCATACTTTAACCCTTCCAAGTTCACTACATATTTCGTTTTTGAAAATTACTAAATTTATCTCAAAAATGAGTATTAGACATGTAGCTGATCATAAATGTGTAAAGGGAGAAAAAAAATTAGAATTTTCAAGAAATTTGTGGTTCCACGTGAAACCAGTGAACGGTAACGGGCTATTTTTCCACCGAATAAGTTATCATGGAAACGGAATTTAAATTATGTACTTAATTTATAAGTGTAGGTGAATATTCAGGACATTCAACCTTCATAAAATTCAATATTACTTTCGAAGATTCAATTTTAAAAAATTATCAATTTGTGCAAGAACCCTCATCATTTCGTTTCTCTAACAGATCAAAAGCAATTTAGCTCTTGAAATGCATGCCGATATTTTTGTGAATACTAACGGTATTGAACTGGAATTTTTATAAAAGTTGTCTAATATAATGGAAATCAAAATCATTCAAAGAAAGCAAAAAACTAAGTTAAACTCAGAGATAATCGAATTAAACATACAAAGATTCCATTCTTGTCCTATATAACTGGCTTTTAAGTTGCGAAAGAAAAATTACGCTACGTTTCGCCCATGCGCAGTAAAAAAATGCTCATTGTATGGTTTCACAGCGAAGCCAATGAACGCGAAAGGGTTAAGTGCTTCATATCTTATGAAACCAACGAAATGGCTTCCACTAGAATTTCTCGTATATTACCTTATAAAAGGCAGGACTCGCCGTCGTCTATTGGTAAGGTCTCGGTTTTGAAGCCTACGGACTTCATTTTCAAAACCCCATTCCACTAAAGATCTGCCTCGTTTGTGAGCCTGTTGCAAGTTAAATCTGAAATGGGACAAAAGTCCTTCTGCTGGTGTGGTGTGGAAGTCTGGAGAAGGAGGTATCAACTCAGGTGTCACCCTCGTCATCTGACCACGGTTCAGACGTACGATGTCCGTCCTCAGATAGCTCTCGCGTTGCTGCAAAACGGGACGTTAATAAAACTAAACTAAACTAAACCTTAATAAAAGGTGTCACCCCCGCAAGAATATAGAAAATATTCTAACCAATGAAATAAAGAAAAGCTGGTACCAATACATCCAATAATAACAAATAATATTCAATAACAGAAAATTTCCCAACTGGTAGAAAATATTTTAAGCGTTTCTTGGCTGTCTTGAAAGTTAATGCCATTGCAATAAATTGAAATTATCAGAAGCAAATTACAGATTATCATTTGGTAATATGAGCTTTTGTTGGCTTTTAATTTTGGGTACAAAATTGACTACTAAGTTGTGCATATTCCTCTGATAATTTGGGCCGCGGTGGCCTAGTGGTAAGGTCTCGGCTTTGGGGCCGGAGGGTTCCAGGCTCGAGACCCGATTCCACTGAAGATCCGCCGTGTATGGGGCCTGTTGCACGTTAAATCATACGTAGTGGCCAAACGTCCTCCCGTTGGTGTGGCGTGGAAGTTTGGAGAGGGGGGTGCCAGCTCAGGTGTCGTCTTCGTCATCTGACCGAGGTTCAAAATTACGAGGTCCGTCCCAAAATAGCCCTCGTGTTGCTTCAAAACGGGACGTTAATATAACTAAACTAAACTAAACTAAACTCCTCTGATAATTTCACACATCTTAGAAGAGTTTAATCCTTAATTAAGTCTCATCCATCATATCGAAATTTGTGTCTGTAAGCTGTAATCTGTCTGCCATTATTAGAAGTATTGAAGAATAAACTTTTTTCAATATTCTGTATTTAATGTTCTAGAATCATATCGAAATACAACAGAACACATTAAGCTCGGAGAAAAAATCGTTTTATTTAGTCCGAAAGTATGTGTTACTGAAATTAAAATATAGTCAAACCCTGATATGGTGAACCCAGGATATAGCGATCTATCAGATGTAAAGAACTTTCCAAATGGTCCCAGCTGAGCTCCATTGCCACTGACGTATTTTAACGGTCTTCGAATGCAGGGAATTAGGATATAGTGAACAAAAATTTCCAGTTTTAAAAATTAGTTTCAGCTCTTTATAATGAAAAATCACTACTTACTTTTTAGAAATAAATATAAGTACAAGTAATTTCACAGTTTAATTTCTTAAGAACAAACATTTATATTAATTTATTATAGCCCATTGCTAGTTGAAATTTAGTGTAATTAGTTTTTTCAACACAGAAATGTATTTAAAGATTATAGGAAACCTTGAGTTGCCAATATTTGAAAAGTAATGGGGGTGCTCTGGATCATTCCTCCAGTGATAATACGTACCTCCTTCGGAATGGTCGGGCCGTGGCCGATGATGGCGAATAGGACTCCGGCCTCAGTATTAGAGCTATTGCAGCGGCTGTCATTCAGACGACCCGGATACTACGGCATGGCGGTAGATACAGATTTTCTGGTTCTATAGTGAATCCTCGGTTAAAACAAACATATTGATCGGTCAGTTGAGGGTTCGTTATAACGGGGTTTGACTGTATTTCAATAATCTAGTAAATCATTACATTTTGATCCTGGATAGATGATATAGTGAACCCTCGTTTATAGCGAACATCTGGATCGGTCAGTTCAGGGGTCGTTATAACGGGGTTTGACATTATTTCAATGATGTTGTAAGCCATTAAAATTTGATCCTGGATAGATGATATAGTGAACCCTTGTTTATAGCGAACATCTGGATCGGTCAGTTGAGAGTTCGTTATAACGGGATTTGACTGTATTTCTATAAGCTAGTAAATCACTACAATTTTATTCTGGAAAGATGAAGGCATGCAGTATGTTGACTGCAGAAACTCAGTAAGGATCCATTTTTATATGCAATTATTAAATTTATTAATTATTATAAGATTTATTAAATTTTTCAGGCTGAAGACATCTACGAGAAGTTGAAGAACCTAAAAGTCGAAATCAGCGAAAAAATCAGGAATATTTTCGAAGATCTGAGGAGCAAGTTTGGCAAGAACAGGTAAGGCATGAAATTCTGAGTTGAAAAAAGTAACGAATGGATTTTAAAAATCGATAAAAAAATAAGAAAATGAAATACATAGAAGTTAAGAATCGCATTGAGAAAAAGTTAATTGAGTAATTATTTAATATTTTTTAAAAAACTGAATCTGAAAATATATATTTTATGCAGCGTGCAGCAAGGTCCAATTATCGACAAACTGAAGGAAGCCTTCGAAAGAATCGTGAGCAGGATCAAGGAAAGATTCGATGGCGGAAGTGGAGTCAGCGGAGGTCTCATGGGAAGGGTAAAAACACAACAAAATCTAACGTACTCCAGTTTTTAAGAGTAAAAACCAGTTTGCTTTGAGAGAAAGTGTTTAGAAATACGGAATAAATATAAATACTAACAAAGGGAATTTCTAATTTGGGAAGAGTTAAAAATACAAAAATATTTGCAGACAACGATAAGAAGTAAGAATCCGGTGGATGACTTCATCAGAGGCCATTCATCCATGCAGATTCAAAACTAGAATAGGCTTTCTATAGAGGAAAAAGACTTTAAGGTCTGAATTTAATATTAAATTCCTCTAAGGTCCTGGACCCATTCCGGAATATAATGGAAAGAAAAACATTTATCCACAAAGAAGAAATTAAAAACAGTCTTTTAAGGGGACATACGATTCTTAAACCTCGAAGAAATGGTGGAAAACTGTCAAATTCGATACATTATATCTCTGAAACAATGCAATTCACAAACTCACTTTTTTTCTAAAAAAATATCTGTTCTTTGGTATCGCATTTTAAAACCTTCATATTGGTATGTATTTATTTGAGAGAGTAATAAACATGGGTATAATTTTTTGAGAACAAATGAGATAGTCAGCTTGAGTGCATGATTACGGATAAAATATTGATCTAAACACAATATTTTGGTTATCTAAGTAATCCAAACAGTTTGGTTAAGAAACTGAACCACAATTTATTAAAATTTAAATTTAATTTCTATTTTATATACCAATTTAAAATAAAATGTTAAAAATAGTTAAAATTTCAACTTTTCTTACCCTCAAAAAACTTCTTTGGTGAAAATATGTACAAAAATTGTGGTTCAATTTGTAGAACATAGGACAATACATATTCAGTAAAAATTTTATTTAAATACATTCAATAGTTCCTGAGATATCTTGCGCGCAATATCAAAAAAACACATTTTGAGATGTAGCGCTTTAAAGATATGGCCATTTTCAATGTTTATATTGAACAGCTGATACATTTTCCTTCATAAAGTTCATAATTATGGGAATTTTTTAAAACTTATTGTTTTAAATTGTTCAGAAAAGACAGGGAAATAATATATATTTTTTTCAAAAAATCGGAAATTTTCGAGGTTTAACAGTCGTATGTCCCCTTAAACAAAGTATGAAAAGAAGTTGTTTTTAATACTAAATGTTTTTAATTTCTTCTTTGTGGATAAATGTTTTTCTTTCCAATATATTCCGGAATGTGTTCAGGCCTTAGAGGAAATTAATATTAAATTCAGACCTTGAAGTCTTTTTCCTCTACAGAGAACCTGTTCTAGTTTTGAATCTGCATGGATGCATGGCCTCTGATGAAGTCATCCACCGGATTCTTACTTCTTATTGTTGTCTGCTATTATTTTTGTATTTTTAACTCTTCCAAAGTTAAAAATTCCCTTTATTATAATTTATATTTATTTTGTGCTTTGCAATTTTTTCCTGGATGATGCTGCACTTGCTCACACCAATTAAATTGCTTCTATTAATTTTTGTCTTTTTAGATATTCAATCCTTTACAACTACAGGCTATATATGTTTTGAGAAAAAAAGACTGATCCATACTATGATTCCTTGAGTCTTACATTAATGTAATAAAATAGCTTCTTAATAATCTGGCAAACTTGTCGACAGACTGCCTTTGGCAAATATTGATTAAATATTTTTAAATATTTAATCAATCTATATACTAATTTATACAGGGTGATTTTTAAGAAACGTGGCGAAACTTTAAGGTTAGGTCAGGCATACGATAAGCACCTCAAATCACATAAAGACATGGGGGTGCAAACGCCATCTGGTGGCAGCAGATGGCATTTAAAATAATACAGCACTCGCCAAAATTACGATATCGTTTTGTATCTCTGCGGTATTTAACTGAAATTTTTATATAAGTTGCCCTATATATCTGTCTTTGAAGTTATGATGAAAGAAAAATTACGCTACGTTTCGCACATGCGCAGTAAAAAGTTATTTACTACAAATGCTCATATTTTCCCTAATAATCGATGTATACTTCAAATTTTAACATAAAGCTTCTCGTATCCTGTAAGTTTCATACAATTTGGTTGAAATTCGAAAGGTATAAGCGAAAAATATGCGGAAATATAATATATAAACTGAAATATGCCGAAAAATAATATATATAATATATAAATGTGAAAAAAGCATAACAGAACACATTAGGTTAAATGAGAGAAACGTTTTCTTTTGGTTAAAAGCATGCATTACTGGAATTCCTTCACTATTTCAATAATATATCAGTAATACATCACTATTATCAGCACAATTTAATTCAGTCAAAAATGATGTTATGCATTTTGCGAACTGCTGAAATTTAGTAAAGTTCTGTTTTTATTTGAAGCTAAGGCGTCATTACATTTTTCAGGCTGAAAACATCTACGAGATTCTGAAAAACCTAAGAGTTGAAATTAGCGAAAAAATCAGGAGCATTTTCGAGGACATGAGGAGCAAGATGGGCAGGAACAGGTAAGATGTGAACTTCTGAGTTGGAGAAGACAATGAATGAAATTTAAAACGTCGATAATAAATGACAAAATAAAATGTAGAGACTTTAAGAATCACACGGAGAAAAAAAGTCAATTGATGAATTATTCATTATTTTTTAACTGATTCTGAAAATATTTTTTATGCAGTGTCCAAAGTGGTCCAATGACTGACAGAATGAAGGAAGCGTTCGAAAATATTGTGAACAGGATCAAGGAAGCATTCGATAGCGGAAAGGGAGTCAGGGGAGATCTCATGAAGAAGGTAAAAAGAAGCAAGATGTTTTTCAACTGTTTAAATGAATACCAAGTTTTATTTTGCCTGAGAGAAAGTCTATATAATTGCTGCTTAAAAAAATCAACTAAAAAATTATAATAAATTAAAAAAAAATTTTAATTAAACTTTAAATAAAAACAATAAAAAAATTTATTTATAAACAATAAATTTAGATAATAAAATTTAAACAATGTTTAAATAGCGCGCAATTTCAGTTGCGAACAAAAAACAACGAACAATGGAAATCAATATCATACAAAGAAAGCCAAAAAACAAAGATAAAATCAGTGGTAATCGAAAACAACAACAACAAGGAATCCATTCTATTCCATTTTTTCAAGGGCTAAGGACTATATTCGAAATGGATTCAAAATAATAATTGGGAAATTTTTCAATAAGAAGCTTGCAATACGCCAAATATAGCTTCTCATAGCCCGAAATTTCCTAACAAAAGACAAAGGAGATCTGTAAATCAAAAAGCATTATTTCAAAAGAAAGAGGAAAACAAAACATAAACATAAAACGCTAATAAGATTGATTTAAAAATATCAGCCATCTGTCTTTTTTAAAGGTAGCCATCATAAATATAAACTAACCCTATGCCCAGAATAGAGAAAGAAGAGAAAAAAATGTCCACACCTAATCACAAACCCATGCTAAACTTTTTTTAAAAAAAGAAATCAGCTAGTTTTTAAAGAAACACTAGTCCCATGGCACCATCTATATTCGAAAAACAAAACAGAAGAAGTAAAAACAGTTGTTTTGGTAATGGAACTATTTAGACATATTAATAAAAAAAATTACGGAGTTCATATTTTATAAAAAAAGGCCGCAACACACTGGGATTCTATTATTGTTTCTTTAATGTGAGAAAAGGTTTACTTAAGAGTCTGACAAATTTAGCGACAGTGTACAGATTGACGGTCACAAATATTCGTTGTCTTAATAAATATATAAATTGCAATTCATGTATGTTAGACACAAATGCTAATGTGGTATCTACCACAAATGTAGTGTGGTACATCTATATATACAGGATTTCCGAAATTTATCTTTACATTTAAAAAAATTATTAATAAGAAACAAACAAAGATATGCACTTACTATCTTTTGCATTCCTTGAAGAAAGTATCAAAGTTTTTTGACCGTGTTTAGAACATTTCAATGTGCGCACCTTTAATCGAACGCGAACATTGATTCATAAAGACATTTCAACCAGGTTCAAGGAAACATATATAATATATAAATAAACATAATGAAAATATAACAGAGCACGTTAGGTAAAAAATAAAAACTTTTTCTTTTGGCCAAAAGTATAAGTTACTGATATTAAAATATATCAGTAATCAAGTTGGCCATTGCAATTTGATCAGGAAAGATGCTATGTATAATGGACTGCTGAAATATGGTAAGGAACTATTTTATTTGCAACTAAGGAGTCATTAAATTTTTCAGGCTGAGGACATCTATGAGAAGTTGAAAAACCTGAAAGTTGAAATTAGTGATAAAATCAAGAGCATTTTCGAGGATCTGAGAAGCAAGATGGGCAGGAACAGGTAATATGTGAACTTTTGAGTTGGAGAAGCTAATTAATGGAATTTCTAACATCGATAATAAATGACAAAATAAAATGTAAAGACTTTAAAAATCACACGGAGAAAAAAAGCCAATTGATGAATTATTCATTATTTTTTAACTGATTTTGAAAATATTTTTTATGCAGTGTGCAAAGTGGGCCAATGACCGACAGAATGAAGGAAGCGTTCGAAAATATTGTGAACAGGATCAAGGAAGCATTCGATAGCGGAAAGGGAGTCAGAGAAGATCTCATGAAGAAGGTAAAAACAAGCAAGATTCAATGTTTTTCAACTGTTTAAATGAATACCAAGTTGTTTTTTTTTGTTTGAGAGAAGGTCTATATAATTGCTGTTTAAAAAAATCAACTACAAAATTAGAATAATTTTTTTAAAAAATTTAAATTAAACTTTAAACAAAAGCGTTAAAAAAACTTATTTATAAACAATACAATTAAGATAATAAAATTTAGAAAATAAAATTTAAACATTGTTTAAGTAGCGCGCAATTTCAGCTGCAAACAAAAAACAACAAACAATGGATATCAATATCATACAAAGAAAGCCAGAAAACAAAGATAAACTCAGTGGTAATCGAAAACAACAACAGCAGCAAGGAATACATTCTAGTCCATTTTTTCAAAGGTTAAGGAATATATTCTAAATGGATTCAAAATAATAATTGGGAAATTTTTCTGTAAGAAGCTTCCATTACGCTAAATATAGCTTCTATTAGCCCGAAAATTCCCAACAAAAGACAAAGGATTTCTGTACATCAAAAAGCTTTATTTCAAAGGAAAGAGGAAAACAAAACATAAACATAAAAACGTTAATAAGATGGATTTAAAAATATCAGCCATCTGGCTTTTTTAAAGGTAGTCATCATAAATATAAACTTACCCCATGCCCAGAATAGAGAAAAAGAGAAAAAAAATGTCCACACGTAATCACAAACCCAAGCTAACTTTCTTTTAAAAAAGAAATCAGCTAATTTTTAAAGAAACACTAGTCCAGTGGCACCATCTATATTAAAAAAAACAAACAGAAGAAGTAAAAACAGGATTTTTTTTTAGGGAATGGAACTATTTAGACATATTAATAAAAAAAATTACAGAGTTCATATTTTATGAAAAAAGGCTGCAACACACTTTGATTCTATTATTCTTTCTTTAAAGTGAGAAAAGGTTTGCTTAAGAGTCTGCAAATTTATCGACAGTGTACAGATTGACTGTCACAAATATTCGTTATCTTAATAAATATATAAATTGCAATTCATGCATGTTAAACACAAATGCTAATGTGGTATCTACCACAAATGTAGTGTGGCACATCTATATAAACATGATTTCCGAAATTTAGCTTTACATTAAAAAAAAATTATTAAGAGGAAACAAACAAAGATATGCACTTACGATCTTTTGCATTCCTTGAAGAAAGTATCAAAGTTTTTTTGACAATGTTTAGAACATTTCAATGTAAGCACCTTTAATCGAACCAAAGCATTGATTCAGAAAGATATTTCAACCAGGTTCAAGGAAACATATATAATATATAAATAAACATAATGAAAATTTAACAGAGTACATTTGGTTAAAAGATAAAAACTTTTCTTTTGGCCAAAAGTATATGTTACTTATATTAAAATATATCAGTAATCAAGTTGGCTATTACAATTTGATCATGAAAGATGCTATGTATAATGTACAGCTGAAATATGGTAAGGAACTATTTTATTTGCAACTAAGGAGTCATTAAATTTTTCAGGCTGAGGACATCTATGAAAAGTTGAAAAACCTGAAAGTTGAAATTAGCGATAAAATCAAGAGCATTTTCGAGGATCTGAGGAGCAAGATGGGCAGGAACAGGTAAGGCTTGAAATTTTGACTTGTAGAAGGTGGAAATGGACGAAATTTCAAAAATAATGTAAATGCGAAATGAAAAAAATGAGTAAATGCGAAATGAAAAAAATGAGTAAATGCTTTCAATTCTCAACGACATTAGAACAAAGCAAGTGTAACCTTATCCAAAATAAAGGTAGATAAAAAAACTTTAAAAAATTAAGTTTGCTATTACATGCCAAAATTTAATTATAGAAATATTAAGTTTTGAATTGTTATTTTTATATCAGAAATATGAATATTCTTAATGTTCTTTCGATACATCACATTTTACTTGCGATACTTGTTCATTTGGACTATCAATTGCAATAATTTTAATTGCTCCGTGAAGAAAAGCGAGTTAATTGATTGTACTAGTAGTGGTGCTATAACTATTCTAATTTCGGATTTATGCTCAATTCATTATAGCATTATCTATTTGCATAGCCACGTAAATGAAGCAAAAGAAAAACCTCTGATTGACATATAAAGTTTGGAAGATTTCTTCATAACAGTAGAAAAATTTAGTGGAATGTGAGTGAACCATAATGGTGAACTTTATTTCTCAAGAACATTTTACATAAAGTATGTCGGAAATTATCAGGACGAAATTTTTTTAATGGATTAAGCGTTCAGTATGGATTTAAATCGTTCTTAAAAATGTTATCTTTTATACAGTGTGCAAAGTGGTCCAATGGGCGACAGATTGAAGGAAGCGTTCGAAAATATTGTGAACAGGATCAAGGAAGCATTCGATAGCGGAAAGGGAGTCAGGGGAGATCTCATGAAGAAGGTAAAAACAAGCACTATTCGATGTTTTGCAACTGTTTAAAATGAATATCAAGTTGGTTTTTTTATAGAGAAAGTCTTCATGTCTTACTGGGTTTATATCTCATGCCAGCGGTTCCCAACCTTTCTCCATCTCGTACCCCTTGATTACTCTTTTTATTTTTGAGTTCCCCTTTCTGTTATATCCCCTCAAACCATCCCTAAGAACAAAAGAGGTTTTATTAATAAGACCTTAACTTATTAAGGCCTTATTAATAAAACTTTACATATTTACTTTCATTAAGTCAAACGACTTAATAAAATTTTTGGGATTGATTTTTGACAATTATTCAATTCTTAAAAATATCATTAGTTCAACGACAAAATAAATGAAAACAGAATTGAAATAATTTCTCATTAATTTTTGACGAGAACTCACAATTACTCAATTACAAGATATTAATCTATTTCTCCCTTCCCATTATTTCGTGAATAGGCATTCAGACTCGTACAATTTTCACTTTCGTTTTTCATACGAACTTGAGAAAGCGAAATTCTAGAATATTCTTTTGTACTGTTTTTTTCCACAATTTTCAATATCACTTTCGCGTACCCCTAACTGGTCCCTCGCGCGTCCCCAGGGGTACGTGTACCACGGGTTGGAAATTTCTGCTCTAAGTGTTTGAGCCTTATTTTTCCATTTTTCATATTCAATTCAAAAGCAGATGATTAATGTTTATGTGGATAATTTCTTAAACTGCCATGGATAAAATATTATTAAGATTTCAAAGACTTGATTAAATGCTGTAAATATTCAATTATTCACTGTAGAAGCTAATTTGTTTTAAAGATATTAAAGCTTTTAGATAGAAATAACAGAACGCTTAGAGGGCTGCAAAATGTTTTAAAACGAAACTAAGGAAGCACGTTACCATAAGGAAACACGTAAAGATTGTCCTTTATTGAAAGTAGAAATTCCACTCAGACATTAACTCTTTAACACCGAGGCAACGTCTTTCTTCTAGCTCCTTTAAAACCGGGACTTTTGTGAGGAAACGACATAAATTGGACTCTCCCAACATGGTTGGTCATTTCCCTCCCACCCCAACCCTGCTTTAACCTTCTCGTAAGGCGCACTGAAATGGGCTGTGATTGGCGAGGATAATTGGACCCCCTACCACACTTATCTCCTAAACGACCCCAACACCCCTCAAAAGAAGGTAACCGCTTCAGACCGGCCTTCGTCGCTGTTAAAGGGAAATTTTTAGACCACCCGGGATCGCCTCACTCGGTATCAGAGGGTTAAATTAAGAAAAAAACCTCGCACCATTAAAACTATAATAGAATCATTACTGTCACATAAATGCGAGATAGATTTCACGCGTCTGGAAGTTTGATGAACAAGATTTATACATAGCAAACAGGGAGAAACGTCTCCGAATACCGTGGATGCGTCAAGTTTTTCTTTCTCTCATTCACATCCTGGGAGAATTGGTCAGGTCCTTACATGCCAGTACTTTAATACATAACGGGTGCAGATTACTAAGCAACTTCTGATATACTGTCAATATCCCTCGATAAAACTCCGCATGTGATCGTGTTGAATATTTCGGACATTAGAATTGGTCAGGTCCTTACAATGCCAGTACTTTAATACATAACGGGTGCAGATTACTAAGCAACTTCTGATATACTGTCAATATCCCTCGATAAAACTCCGCATGTGATCGTGTTCAATATTTCGGACATTAGAATTGGTCAGGTCCTTACAATGCCAGTACTTTAATACATAACGGGTGCAGATTTCTAAGCAACTTCTGACATATATTGTCAATATCCCTCGATGAAACTCAGCTTGTGATCGTGTTCAATATTTCGGATGTATCGTAAGTTATTTTCAACTCTTGATTAATAATGATGTTTTAACTTTTTTTTAGTAGAATGTAAATGAGTGTTATTAGTTCGAATGAGTGAACTGGATCTGATACAGTACTGCCTAAAACAATGTAGGGGAATACAACAAAACAAAACTAGACCATAAAAAAAAGAAAGGTGTTGTACAAAACTTGTCGTCCAGATACATAGCTAATATAAAAAAACTTTGAATCAAAGAAGACAGTCTTCTAGAAATATTTCCATAATGAAAGCAATTTCTTACAAAATTAAAGTTTTCTTAAAAGAAAAAGTGTTTTTTCCTGTAAACCAATATATTTCTATTAGTTACCGGAGATTTTCAAAACGAAAAATGGTCTATACGCAATTCTTTTATAAAAGACTTGGAATTACTTTTGCAGTACCATTCTAAGCTTTGTAATCAAAACACTCACACACAAATACAATATAACGGATCACAAATGTAATTTTTTTTGCAAAACTTTCACTGTCAAATACAATATTTACACAAAGTTCTGAGCATCACTGTCAGTATTTAAAATCTGTAGTTGAGTCGAATCATACAAGATTTTGTTAAATCAAATATACAAGATTTTGTTAAATCAAA
>BGPR01036586.1:0-15477 GCA_013235015.1 Araneus ventricosus
CGTGCCAATTCCACCACAACTGCAATAATCGCTGTCAGACAGGTGAAACCTTTTGAGGTAGGCAGGGAAAAGGCCATGTTGAGAGAAGAAGATAACATCCTCTCTAATCCAGTAGAGAGACTAACTGAGGGCATGATGCTATAGATTTTCCTGCCTGTATCACCATTCTTCCATGAGGTTTGCCACTCCTTAAGCATGCTCTTCCGGAAGAGGCCTTTTATGTCCGGTTTAGGAAGCTTAGTTAGAGAATAGGGTTGCCCATGTTGCGTTGCGTATTTTGCCAGTTGGTGTGCTCTATCATTGCCTATGTTGCCTGCATGCGCTTTAACCCACGAGACTTTTATTCTTGGATTTGTTAGAATGATTTTGAAAATTTTTCTTGATGTTTCGTTTGTGCTCTTTGAATTGGAAGATGCCATGATACTTGCTCTATTGTCTACGTGTATTTTAGAGGTATTGCGGTTTGGCAGATTAGATGCGTATATTACTGCTTCATGAAGTGCAGTGAGTTCAGCTTCAAATACGATGTTTTGTCGTTCAATTTAGCAGATCACTGGTGTGCCCAGATGTCATTGGTCAAGACGCAGAAGGCAGCTCCAACTCCGTGTTCGGTTTTCAAGCCACCTGTGAAAATATTTATGTCTTTTCGGGCTATATTTGCTTCTCTGTATTCTAAAGAGATTTGGTTCGGTTTGAGATGCTCTGAAGGATGAATGGTCCAGCCTGTTGCCTTCATCTCCAGATCTTGCGGTTGGATATATGTAATGTTAGAGGGAAGAGAGATTCTTAGGCGATTAATTGATGTAAACCTAGCTGCGAACTGTAATTGCATGTGTAGGGGTGGGAAGCCGAGTATAGTTTGTAACGCTGCCGTTGGGGTGGTGCGATAAGCTCCAGATATGTGGAGTAGGAATGGCCTTTGAATCGAAGAAAGTTTCCTCTTCATTTTGAACGTTGGATTTAGATACCAAGCTGAAGATACGTGGGCCAGCATTCTCTCAATAACAGTTTTATATAGAGTCCTTCTGTGTATCTGAAAGATTCCCGAATTGCCACCTGCGATTCTTTTGAGGTTTTGCTGCATTTTGATGGATTTCTCTCCTTGCTTATTAATATGCTCCAGCCAGTTAAGTCGATCATCAACGTGTGTCCCTAGGTACTTAAAAGATTTAATTCTATTTATTTTGTACCCGTTCTATGTGATTTTGGGACTTCTTACCATTTTTCTGAATAAGATATAATTTGTTTTTTCTGTTGAAACGGAAAGTTCATTTTCTGAGCACCAGGAGCTGAATTGGGTTATTGCACTTTGCGTGTCTTCTACAAGGCTTTTATTTGAATCCGCTTCAATGACCAGCAGAAAATCATCTTCGAAGGCTTGTATATGAACGTTATCTGGCCAGACTTGATTGAGTATTTTGTTGGCTACGAGGTTCCACAGGGCCGGGCCAGTGCACGAACCTTGAAGGCAGCCTTGTTTTTGATCCTTTGTGGCCCTACCTTGTGGGGTCAGTAGTGTCACTTTCCTATTTTGAAGAAGGCTGTGAAAGAGTCTATTTATGTTAATTGGGTAAGTGCTGGCGTCCAAACTCTTAAGTATAGCTCGATGTTGCAAGTTGTCAAAGGCTCCCAATGGTGATGTCAATAGAGAGCACCAAGACATGCTTGCCAACTCTTCTTGTTGTTTGAATTTTGCTTAGTAGCTTGTTGATGGCCGTATCCACAGACTTGCCTTCTCTGAGGCCATGCTGTCGGTCGTTCAGGCTGTTGGTGGACTCCAGATGATAAGTCAGCCTGTGAGTCATAAGTTTCTCCAACACCTTCCCTATTGTCGGTAGGAGTGAAATAGGGCGATAAGAGGAGGCCAGCGGCTGGTCTTTCCCTCCTTTCTTAGAATAAGATAATATTTCCTATTTTCAAGGAATCCGGGGAGCAGCTTAGGTGCAGGCACTTATTGAAGAGGGCAGGAAAGATATTATTGAAGCGCTTATGAGTGATTTTAATTAGGAGATTGTCGATTCCATCTATACCCGGGGCTTTGCCTGACGGAAGATGTTCTATTACCACCGAGATTTCTTGGGGGGGGGGGGGGAATGGGGGGGCCGGGGGGGGGGGGGGGGGGGGGGGATTGTAATTTGTTGGAATGGCAGGGGAAAGAAAAGTCTGGTCCAGGATGTTTTGTGCTGCCTCTTGCAGACTTCCCTTTGGATCTCCATTTATCAAGTACGGGATTTGTGATGGGAAAACTGATTTTCGAAACGCCGCCTTGTACTGCTTCCCATACGGATGGGATGCTGCGCTGCAGAATTTTCTCCGACCCATATTCCGTGCTTGCTTAATATGTCTTTTTTACTTCGCTTTCTATTTCTTAAAGACTTGGTATATTGCTTGCCTTTCAATTTCCGGCTCCCGCTGTGCTCTCCTTCTTAGTGCTCTAACTTTCTTTTTATGAATTTCTAGCTGCTATGTCCACCAGTTTGGTTTTGTTATGAGTAGTTGCTTTTTGATTTTGAAACTTTTGTTGCATGCATTTATGAATAAAGTTTGCAGTTCTATTGTGCCGTTATTAAGTTATCCAGAGTTTCTGGCTGCTCTTATTTTTCTTTCTAGATGATAAATTTCTTTACCAAGGATATTGAGAAATCTAAGGTGATTCCCATGGCGTATCTTGTATCTTTTGTAAAATTGATTAGCTACTGTTGACGCTATTGTTGTTTCTATATATCTGTGGTCTCTTAAGGAGATTTCTTCTAGGACCTTTCAATTAATGGAAGAATCTATATGGGATTAGGAGCATAAGGTCAGGTCTGGCCATCCATCACTGTTATTCCTCTGGAAGGTTGGTGGAGCATCTGGTTTATTGATGATGTTTAAGTTATTAGCCAGAATAAAGTGCAGGATGTCTTTGCCTCGATTTTCATTTTATCTATAGCCCCAGAGGATATTATGTCCATTGAGATCAGCGCCAATTATGATCTTTTGCTCTGGTAATCTGGAGATGATCTCCTGAATTTCCTGGAGAGTTGTATGAAAGTTTTGTGTGGTGAGGAGTAGGCTGAAATTATTGTTATGGGAAATGATGACGTCTGGATTTTAAGAGCTACCATGTTCAATTTTGTTGCCAACAAGGCAGGTTTTAATTTAGATGAAGGAATTAAGATTGCAGCCTTCTGATTTGAGGAGCTAAATGTTTTCCAGGTTTGAGGGATTCCCGGTATTCCGTTATTATTATTGTATTGTTCTTGCACCAAGATTACATTTGGCTTGATTGGTGGCTTCCTTTGGTCTAGCTAAGTTGATTTGAAGAATTGAATACAGCAGAAGTAGGAGATATAACCGTCAATGACGCAAAATATCTCACCTGTGATGGAAAACAATGCTTTTTAACCCTTTGAACGGCAAAAGTATTTCAGCTGAATGCTTTGAAAACGGCCTCTCTGTAGCTAAATGGTGAACGCAAATGTTTCGGAGCCGGTTTTCGGGTAATAAACAGAGAACAACTTTCTATGCCGGAGCCGGTTTAAGAGTAACAATTGATGAACGACTTTCTGCGACGGAGCCGGTTTTAGAATAGTCATCGGAGAGCGACTTTCTACGTTCCAGCCGGTTGAAGGGTTAAACAGCTTGCAGCTGTCAGTGATCGTGAGCCTCTTAATATCACAGGTAAAACTTGTCGAAAATCTCCGCCGAGTAAAACAACCTTTCCTCCAAATGGATTGGGCATTTTGTAAGATCTTGAAGGAGACGGTCAACTGCTAAAAAAGCGTTATAAACAAACATATGTCCTGTCCTTGCAGATCCATCAAGAAAGAAAAGCCTTTGGACCACTGAATTGATTTCCATGTATAAGCATTCAATACAATTTCAAACACAATTCTTTGTTTAGTGTTAAATTTTTCTTTATTTTTGTTCGCTTTAGATTGCTCCTGCAATATGACATAAGAAAACATCAATGGAATGTCTGTATAGGTAAATTTATGTCTGACAATTTGAGGTTTCTGAGGCCCAAACCGTAAGACTTGAGAAGTATATCAATTTCCGCAAGTGCATGTGAAGGCGCAGTCTCACACAATATTCCATAAGCAGTTTTTCAATTATAAAAACCCACTGCACCAGATTTATGTAGCAGCAACATTCGAAGGTAGTATCAATCAGTATCCCATATACTAACAACTGGCATTCTTCCAATTACATTATGTCTTTCACGTTAGCATTATAGCAAGGAGCATTATATTTGCAGAAATCTAAATTTGGTTGTTCCATCGAGACCGTTTTTACATTCACAGATGGGTTACATTGTATTAGTTGATACATTTGTAAATATTATTTACATTTTGTAAATATCGTTCATTATTATCCATAAAATAACTATTAGCTTCAATGGAATCACATTTTCGATTGGAAAGTCATTGAAATTACTTATTCGTATTTTGTGAGATGTAAGTCTATTTTCGCCTATTTCTGTTATCTATATTTCTTTAAATGGAGGTTTCAGTGACACGGCGAGCTTTTCTCCGAGAATTTCTAATTATATTTTGCAGCTCCATAAATTAGCTAAGCGAAGGTCGAAAAAACGTTCAAAAGTTTGTGCGGTGGTTTGTTTACATTTGACTGTTGCCATTCGACAATAAGTAAATAAACACGATTTCTCTTCCAAGTACGATATCGTTTTTATTTAATTTAATAATTTAAATTTGAATTAAAAGTTTTAAAAAACGGCTCCGAGGTTCACATCTTCAGCGTCCAAAGTATATCGGTGCCAAATTTGGTAGCTCTATTTTCTACGGTCTGTTCTGCACATCGCCAACAGACACACACACACAGAGACTTTCTCTTTTATTAGTAGTAGAGATAGAGATGAACCCCTGAACGAAAAAATTCCAGATTCACAGTAGCTGCATTCAAGGTAATTTACCACAGGTTTTCAAGAATTTCCCCTCATTTATTATCTCAGAAAACAGACGGTCGGGCCTCCGAATTCCGCGATGCGCGCACTCGCGTTTCAGTGTAGGATTGCTAAAGTGAGTAGACAGATCGCAACAATTTATTACTATTCGAGATACAAATATGATATGTAAAGATAAGAAAAACTTTTAGCTGAAAATGAACTAATTAAGAATCGATTAACAAAGAAAATAAAGAAATTTTTTCTGTTGAATTAGTTAGAGATCATAATTCGAATTCTGAAAAGATTAATAAATTGGAAATTTGTGAGTCCACCAATTATTTAGAAGAAGGCAGGAGTTAAAAATTGGTGCTAGAAAAGGTTCCCACGAAATAGTTTTCAGTAATTACATTACAAGCAGAATGAAGTTCAATAACGTTTTCAAATCTACCTATGTTCCTTTCTTTTCGTTTTGCGTATTTAGGTCATTTATTTATTTAATTACTTTTGTAGAATTTGATTACTTTATAGTGTCAATCTTTCAAACAATAAATCCAGACAATCAAGCTGGTTAAGGTGAAACCAAGAATCTTAAATTTATATTACAAGATTTTCACCTTAAATGTATTTAGAATTTCCTTTCGTTTTTTAAAACAACAGCTGAATCAATAGAGATAAAAGTAAGGGTATAATTTGCGAAGAAAATGGATACCAAGCTCAAAAATTTTTGTTTAATGGCGGTATTATGTAACTGTGGATGTTTTTAAGGACAGGTGCCGTAGTTTAATCCACGGTAGCTTTGAAAACGTAGGATACCGTAAGTAAATCTGATGCAAGATATCTTACTCTTTTACAAAATATTTAATAAAATTAAAATTTTCAATCCTGGCAAATTTTAGCTGCAATTGTAATGAAAAAATTAGGTTTGCTTGTATTATTGGTATGATTTTCAAAGAAAATTGAATGTACTATGGTACTGAGCATTTATTAACTTCCTGATTTTGTATTGAAACATGGTCACAGCAAATAGTTACATAGTCACAACAAAAATATGTGTTACAGTATATGAAAATAAAAAAAAATGCATAAAAGTAATGCTTTTAATATATAAACTTTCTCTGGCTAAATTCAGTTAAAGTTCGCTAGCAAATGTTAAATTTCACTTTGCTTGTGTCAAATGTCAACAAAAGACAAAGCTTATACATACGCATTTAACATAATATTTACATATCTGACATAGTGCATTTATTCTTTTTCAAACGACTGCCTACGTTCGGAGCAAAATTTTTGAAAAATTGTATATTTTAATAATGTTTTGTTTTTTATATGCATTATCAATTATAAACACAAAAAACACCAAAAAGTTTTTTATAAATATAATATTTTTAATATTTATTATAATATGGGAATTTGTAGTAAATTTTAATGAAATTTAACCATAACGGTTAACACTCTACACCAAATTGTAATGCAGCAATTTTAATTTTCTTTGCACACAAGTTACAGAGGACAATGATCTAGGAAATTAACTAAAATCTAAGAAAAAAATTGAAATGCAAGTAAATTAGAGGTAAAAATATGTGTAAATATGCATTTCCATTAATTCACGACTTAATTTTTCTAAAAACACATGTAAATTAAAAAGTATTCCGCGAAAAAAAATATTTTAGACAAAGTATTTTAAAATCGTTATAACTTTTTTTCTAATTTACTTAGAAATAAAACGTAAGCGGATTTGGAACGACGAAAGTCTGAACTACAAGAAAACGTCAAAAAATAATTTTCGCCAAATTGGTAAAAAATCAGTGTTTTCAACGGAGGCAGTCACCTTAATTAATTTTGGTTTCATTCTCTGAGAACTGATATTAGACAATGTAACTGGTTTATATGTTCTACGTAGAAAAATAAGTAGTTAACAAGTAAATAGAACTTCACGGTCGAGAATACTTCAGGAAAAGCATGGAATTAGTTCAAATGAATTTTAAAATGCCTAATTAATACAATTTTTAAACATGGAATTTGTAAATAAGTTCATGGGAGGAAATTCCTATTAAATTAAATTTTACTAAGCAATGATTTAGCTGAATAGAGAATGCTATCATGCTCCAGATGAGACATGGTATATTAATAGTACACGTTTAGAGTGTTCTGCCATTAACACTCCGACTGTGTAATCTTTTTAAATCACTATTTACTTGCAAAGTTTGAAATACCGTTGAGCCAAACGAGTTGTTATTTATATGCAAAGCTTTATTAGTACAATATGATCCAACACTATAAAAGTACTAAGTAAACACATTAGCCTGCGAAAATCGCAGGATGACAGCAAAAAAAAAAGACCTGCTTCCAACCCTCGGAAATCGCGGGATACGCAGTCAGAAGGTTATATTTGTAAAAAAGTTCAAAATTTGGACAGTCTGCCTATGTAATCAATGAATTAACAATTGCTCCCTATTTTCCAACTCAAAATCGGTTCCTTAGAGTTAGAACGAAGATTTTATAACTATTAATCCAATAATTTAAAAGTTTTAATGGCATTTTAATGATAATAATAATTATAATTATTATTTTCCCCATTAAAATTGTTTTTATTAACTATAATTCAAGTATCGTATGAATAAAGAATTATTTCATGCCTAAAAATTATAAATATTTCAATTAAAAATATTTGCCAATTATTAATTTAACTTCAAATCATCCATTTATAATAATAATTTATTTGAAGTTATTAATTTCAAAAATTGTATTTAGAAAGAAACATGTGAATAAACAGTTATTTATATATAAAATGATAAATATTTTTATTAAAAATATTTATAAATTATTAATTTAATTTGAAATTATCAATTTCACAAATTATTTTGAAAAAAAAATAAAGAATTGCAAGACCCAATCCTGGCCAGGCAGACGGTAGGCTGATACACTACCATCCATACTGCTTCGTCGCTGGTCAACAACAAAAATATGTAAGCTCTCTTCTGATATATAAGCTCTGCCGAAAGTTTGAAGGCTATTTTTTCAGAATTCGATGGCTATTGCGCTTTTTTATGTTAACGAGTGAACATCCTAAATGTGCACTAATTATAAACCAAGTTTCATCCCGAGATGAATTTTCCTCCCTTCCTCCTGAAGTCCTGCCCTCTTCTTGTACGTGTGTGTAGTCTGATATGAAAAACTGAATTAACTTCTCTCCGTTTCACAACAGAATATTTAAAATGCAATGATTCCATTAATAAATTGAATTAAATTCATTAATAAGTTAATTAATGTTAATAGACAAAATTAAAAACATAAGAAAGGCGCAGTTCGGATCCGCGCCGTAGATTTTTCGTTAAAACGTCGGGATAAAATCATAAAATAAGTATTTCGTGTTAATATGTAATTTAATTATCAATCTCTTTAATACAAAATTTACACAGAATGTATAATGGTTGCAGAATAGATAAACCAAAGCTACCACATACCCTTGCTACATGCGATAAACTTGTGATTTATCTATTCTGTAACTATTATACTACTCTGCGTAAATATTGTATTAAAGAGATTGATAATTAAATTACATATTGATACAAATACTTGTTTTATGATTTTATCCCGACGTTTTCACGAAAAATCTACGGCGTGGACCCGAACTACGCCTTTCTTATGTTTTATTTAGAGTAGCTTTTGATGACTCCATCTGTTTACAGTATATAGAACTGCATTTCGCGTATGCGCAGTGAAACATTATTTACTACTAATGCTCATATCTCCCGTAATATTCAAATTTTTTTAATTCAAATTTTAATATAATGTTTCTTTTACATATTCTCAAGGTTTCTGTAAGTTTCGCACAATTCGAAAGAAAATTCTGCATGTTATAATAAAAAACATGCGGAGTTTGAAATTTTCAATTGAATACCGATTTTTACTTATATTCTGATAAATATTTTTATTGTCTCACTTTGAGTCCTAGTAATACTCCTCAAGCTCTTTAAAATGACACTATAATCGACATCCTAGATAACCACGTTTCCACGCTACACTTATTTATAACCTTACATAAAGCTAATTCATAACAATCACGCGCATGCGTCTACACAAGTACGATGACGTCACAGACAAAACAATTACTATGCCACAAAATCTTACAGATATGATCTATCCGTTCTGGGATCTTTTCGTATTATTAGTCTCTTAGTTCTTAGCGATTCAAATCTGACCGCATTTTGTCACAAAAGAAAGTTCGACAGACTATCACTGTAACGAAAGGAAAGACGTTTCCACGGTCAAAATTAATACTGATTGGAACATTAATTTTAATCTAATTTAGCTTTATTTTAAATTTAATCTAATTTGACGTCCCATTTTTAGCCTACATGAGGGCTATTTTGAGATCTTCTTCTTTCTAATCCTTCTGATATGAATCAGATCAGATCCAAGACGTCGTTCGCCTTCATCACCTCCAACACGAAGTCCGGTCGCTTAAGTAGGTCATCATGCAACAAGGCAACACAGTCAAGTAGACGTTGCGGAGTGGTCTCAATCATGTAGCACTTTGTGCAGATATTGAGCTTCTTATCACCACGACCGTATCTGAGGGTCTTTAAGTGACCGGAAGAGAAGCGAAAAAAGCCTGTTTGGTCTTTCCTATCCCCCTTAAAATGCATAGTAGCATCGGGGCCCTCAATACGATACCATTAATGAGCTGGTGGATGCCTCTAGAAATGTTAACAAAGTCCTTTCTTCTTGAGTATAACTCAAGGTACGTCAAGGGTTCTACATAGACCTGAGGCATGTTAGTACCTTCTTTAGCAAGACTATCAGCAATATCGTTATATTTTGAATTTACATGTGATGGTACCCATTGTAGATGAAGAACACAAGAATTGTACAGGGTCTTGAGTTTGTTAAAGATATCCATTCCCCTCCGGTCACTAACATCTCTCCAATTATCAAGATATTGGAATTTTGAGATCTAATGTTTTTTAGCCGTGGACGTGACGATCATCACGTTCTCCATTCTTCCGCACCACACTAAGAAGAGTTGCCTCCGATAGCAAATTTCACATACAGCGACCCCATATATTCACTGCCAATTTTCAGTGGATTCGGGTCTAATCCTTCACCCTTAAACAGAGACCTTGCCGCTAGGCCACAACATCTCTGGAAGATTGTAGCATTAGAATTTTTTTTCTGTAATGTTTTGAGAAAAAAAAAGTTTTATCTCTCGGAATTCGTACCCAATTCCCAAAAGATTTTAATTATTCCTGTACTCGTTGAAAATTGAAGACTTCCTTTGAAAAGGCATTCTATCAAATGTTTGAGGTCCCTAATGGCTTGATGGCAGAATCTCAGCATCACGACCTTATTCCACCAAAGATCTGCCCAAGTTGTCGATGTACTCCCGGATGCACTTTAATGCCTTTTGGGTCAAATTCCTTCTCTGGTGTGGAAGTCTGGAGAGAGGTGTGTTGGCAAGAGTTATCCTCTTCATCTGACGACTCAACATTACGAGATCGTTCCCAAGATATCCCTAGAGTAACTTCAAGATACATAAATAATATAATTAAATTAAACTAAACCAAGCTACCAAATGTGGGCATATGCCTCATCCTGTTCAGATTACTGATTCACAGCGAACCTAAAAACTCTCAACAGAGATAAATGAAAAACTCTTCTTAAGTCTTTATTTGGTAAGAAGTCAGTGAAACCTTCCTCACCTTCTTTGGCAAGCTTCTGCTCCAGGGCGAGTCTTTTTTCTATGATATTTGTATGCTTCGTGAAGCATTCCTCAACTTCCTTCTCGCTGATCAAAGGCTCCTTTTCATAACGCTTCTGTGGAGCTTCTTCCAGAATATAGATTTTATACAAGGTGTACTGCGGACTAGAATCTTGGTAGGTTCCACCAACACAAGTAGCAAAAGCAACACATAGCAGCAGTATCATTATGGAACCTGAGGGAAAAAAATCAAAGGATTGGGAACAGAACATCTATGAACAAAGGTTAATTTTATTTTTAAAAATTTCTACTTTTTAAGATATTATTTAAAATTCGAATCTCATGATGATACCTTAGTCACTCCAGAGCCAAGTACTCCATCCATAGGGAAAGTTAACCTTTATATTATTGGCTAGATGAATTTTCAAATGAAGCGCTGACTACCAGAGAATCCCATTTTCATTATGCTGAGCTGGGCATTATATTTTATAAGCTTTAAAAGTGACAAATGCTGCTGTCTAGTATAGAAGAACTTAAACTCTTTTGATCGACTCTGATTTTCAAAGAAAACATTTTTTTACATTTCAATACAATGGCTACATCAGCTTAGAGAAAATTGTGGATTGGTGCACTTTGGTTCTCGACGTTTCAAATGCCCAATTAAAATGTGAATTCAAGGAACGGGGAAGTTCTTTCCCCTCTTATCAAGTTATTCAAAGATATCTGTCCGTTTCGGTAGCTAGTGGGATTATTCACTCAATTGACCTTTTTAGTATAAATGTAGCAATCATAAATTGAGTTAAAAAAAGAATGAGGAATAAAACTATCTACTTGGTGCTCAGATGATAGATATACTTTTGCATTGGGTAGTGAAATCGTAATCTTAAGGAAAATCTTAAAGAACATGCGTTTACTGTGATTCTTGCCAACGTGTTGTTCTCCAAGTAATTAATAAATTAATGAACCGTGTTTCCTGGTCAACATGTGTTATTTTGAGAATTTAGACATTCCGATGGGTGTTACATTCTCCAGTTCACTTCCCAATAACTTCTTGCACTTTTTAAGGATAAGATAACTAGAAATAATCTAATTTACGGATATAGATACATAGATGATTTGCTTATTGCAAATTCTGACAACTTAGAATTCCTTATTAATTGTTATCCAAAAGAACTTAAATTTAATAAAACGAACTCTCATCAAAATAAAGGTACCTTTTTAGATATTAAAATAGAAATTACTAAGAAAAAAAACTTTGATTGGCCTATTTGATAAAATAACTGAATTTAACTTCAAGTGTAAAACTCTTAGTGATTATCATTCCAATATAGATTCTAAAATTTTTAGAAACGTAATTTTTAGTCAAGCTAACAGAATTTTAAAAAAATATGCAATAATAGAAATGATTTTTTAATGGCTTCCAATGTTTTTTACAGACTCTCAATGACAATCATTTTCCCTTTTAATATTCAGGGCATTTAAGATCTTACCTTGAAAGCAGTCTAAAATATACAATCAAAAAACAATTCACATTCTTTGAGGCATAAATGGAAACTAAGGGCTTTTTTTTATTAATATGTTTAAATAGTTCCATTCCCTAAAAAAATCCTGTTCTTGCTCCTTCTGTTTTGTTTTTTCGAATATAGATGGTGGCATGGGACTAGTGTTTCTTTAAAAATTTGCTGAAAACAGGCCTTTCTTGGATTAATGCAATTAAAATTTCATTATCGATAAGGTCACTCGTATTCACAATAGAAAAAATACCCATTGATGCTAAAAACAACTGTATTACAAACAAAGGTAAAAATCACACAGAGCAAGACAACTCTTTTAACGGTAGAAAAACAGCCGTGTGTGTAAGCTTGCATTTGGCCACATGGACGGCGATGGTAAAACTTCCGCTGACTCTAGTAACGGTCGGCGGCTGCATAGCTACCACCGGCGGTAAATAGTCCGAGCTCTTGTTTTTCCGCTAAGGCTACGGCCTTATTCTCGCAGCCGCTGCTTGAAGGTCATCCGCAGAAGAAATATAGACAGAATGATGAAGTACAAGGTTGGTCACACTCGGCTGTTTTCACCATTGGCGGAAAGTTGGCCCGGTGCATTCCGTCGGCTGTCGCGTAAAGATACAGCTCGACGTATTTTTACGAGCGACTTGTTTCCGCGATTTGCTGTTCATCGTCGTTTCCGTTTGTATTTTAGTGTGTTCGAGGGCCGGATTTTCCAATAGGCACAGAAGGCAACTGCCTAGGGACCCCGCAACTTTCGGGGGCCTCAGGCTCGATTAGGCGTAAAAACCATTTAAAATATCTAGGCGTTACAATAGATCATAAATTAAGCTGGTTACCACACGTAATACAGCAGGGCAAAAGAGCCATGGATCAATACCATCATCTCTGCAGAATCGCAGGGAAAAGTTGAGGCATCAATAAGAACATCAGAAGGCTATGGAACATCATCACTATGCCATGGAGCAATACGTAGCCTGGGGACATAATATGACATCCCGACTCCATTCAACGTCTGTTTCTTCTTTATATCACTGATGCATACAGGACAACAACCCCAACCGCTGCTCTCCAAGTGGTCACCGGTCTTCAACCCCTCCACCTACAAATCCAACAAGAAGCAACTTATGCCCGAGTTGCTTGAGCAAGATCTTCATCCAACTTTTTCACCCTTATATTCAGCCCAACAGATTACGAAAGCAAAAGCAGTGGAATTCATATTCACCCCCACAATTTTCTTTTCCACAATCAAATTTCATTTGCAGGAAATCACAGAGACTCAGGAGCCAAGGCTATATATACTGATGGATCTAAAACGGACGAAGGCGCTAATGAAGCATATTGTGTTCTCAAAAACTATGGGTATTGGCCTCATGGCAAGGTAAACTTGATCACAGAAATTCCGTTTACCAAGCTGAAATCCTTGCAATTAAAATGTCAATTGAAGCAGCTTTTTCCCTTCATAGATCAATCAAAATTTGGACAGACAGTTTGTCAAGTTTGATGGTCATACTTAATCCTAGATCCCACCAGAGTATGGTCCAAGAAATTCAAACCCTTTTGCTCTCCCATAAACACCTTCACCTGAGATGGCTCAATGCCGACTTCGGTTATTTAGGCAATGAATGCGCAGATCAATTTGCCATAGAAGCCATCACAAATGGAGACCCTTTCTTTCTCCCTAAGCCACTTTCCTACCTGAAATCTGAGATAAGGTCAGCTGCTTTAAGCATCTGGCAAGACAACTGGGATAACGGCGAAAATGTCCGCAGTACACACGATATAGTGCCTAGAGTTACAAACAAGCCAATAGGATGGAATAGAGAAGAACTAATGTTCTTTACAGGACACGGGTCCTTCCCTTCATATCTTCATCACTTTAATCTTCGAGCACAGGACAACTGCTCGTGCGGTAGAAAAAGTAGATCCAATACACTATGCCACAAAATGTCGGTTTACCCTCTCCTGGCATTTCTCCCCTCAGGGGCACATCTTCTTTAGGTGTGACGGGCTTCACGACCCCGAGGTACCCTAGTGTCGGGCCTCCTTCCGTTTTTTCCTCCCCTTGAGTTTATTGCTTTTTTTTCTTTCCCTCGAGGGTAGGCGAGGGAGCTCTCCATGAGAAGCAGTTGCCGCTCTGTTTGCTTCTTGCTTCTCATGGACAGCAAATTACCCCCACGTGTTGGCCGTGCGTGGCGTCCCATTAGACGGGTGGTACACTTCGGTCCCCGGTGTATCAATCGGCTGGTATCCCAGTCACATGGCTGGTCTGCTCAAGGGGATCAAGCGAAGGGGTCACTCCTTGGGCTTGGCGTTAAGGGTGGTCACTGTCCCCGGGGGTGACCCTGAGCGTATAGGTTCCGACTAGCACCAAGGTAAGCGCCGAGGCTGGAAATATTCCAGAGCCGGTGGCTGCCTTCCCTTGTTGGGCTCCGTGGTGGGCGGTGCCGTTGGACCTGAATCCCCATCAATGTCACATGGGTAAAAAAAATCTACTCCCTTCAGTGGGCATCATATTGCACAATCCTCTTTTGAAAAACATTTTGACTCCTTCTTTGTTATTCAAAGAACCACTTCTGATACTAAGGAAACATTTCATTCTGTGTCACCTTTTCTTGTAGAAAAAGCTATATCTACTACAATCGGAGAGGTTTCTTCAATTAAGAAATTGCGTTCTGGGGACTTGCTTGTGGAGGT
Source organism: Araneus ventricosus (assembly GCA_013235015.1). Classification (NCBI taxonomy): domain Eukaryota; kingdom Metazoa; phylum Arthropoda; class Arachnida; order Araneae; family Araneidae; genus Araneus; species Araneus ventricosus. The sequence goes on from BGPR01036586.1 coordinate 14,792, forward strand.
AACTTCTCGCAAGCAAGCTCAACAAATACTAAAACTGAAAGCACTTGCGACCATACCTGTCAGTGTGAGTACCCATAGAACACCTGCGGGGAATTGCTTCATGTTCCACTTGAGGAAATATCCGAGAAGTTGTGCACTCAAGGTGTAACTCATGTACGTCGCATTACTATTCGGCGGGATGGAAAGCTCCTTGACACGAAACATCTAATCCTGACTTTTAACTCCCCCAAATCACCAGAATCGATCAAGGCAGGATATATCAAATTGCCTGTAAAACCTTTCATCCCCAATCCTTTAAGATGTTTTAAGTGCCAGCGCTTTGGCCATTCCAACGCTACTTGCCGCGGGACCCTTACTTGCGCCCGTTGTTCAGTAGCTGGTCACGACAGCACTAATTGTGAGGCCGCAGAACAATGTGTCAATTGTAAAGGAAAACATACCTCTTTCTCTCGATCCTGCCCCAAATGGAAATTTGAGAAAGAGATAATCACTACTAAGGTCAAACAGAACATATCATTTTCTGAAGCTAGAAGACTGGTGCAGGCACAAACCCCTACGGTAGGTCGGAGTTACGCTTCTGCAACAGAGACCCTTAAGGCATGCGAGACTCAAACAAAACGTGTTGTAATTTTGACAACAGATTCCGATTCAGATCAGATATCCAGTCCAACAAAAAGAAAGTCCCC
>BGPR01036588.1:0-13732 GCA_013235015.1 Araneus ventricosus
GGTGTAAAAATAATTTTTGTGCTTTAATATTTTCGAAAGTTATTAAGTATAAAAGCCGAGATTTCGCTTAATTTTTAATTAATTGGAATTCTAATTAAAATTTCAAAAAAACCTCGCCGTTGGGACCCATTCCCCCCCCCCCCAAAAAAAAAGTATGCTTGTGCCAAATTTCGTAGTTCTAGTTCAAGCGGTGTGCCCTGCAGAGCGCCAACACACAGACACAAGGACACACAGACACACACATTCCCTTTATTATTAGTAGAGATTGTTTTCCTTAGTTAAGTACATCAGTAGCATGTGTTCTCGGTAATCGTAAATGAATAATATTTATAAAGCCCTTCACGCCACTGCTGTACATTGTATTTAATAAAAAAAACACAATCAAAATTTTTTCATTTAAAAAAAATTTCTTTGAACACGTTAGATGTGAATTGAAACTCATATTTTAAATTTTTCTAGTACAATTGTATCCAAAATGCTATTTACTGCTTGTTTATTAAAATTACATATTTATTTATTGAATTTATTATAAAAATAATTATAATTAATATTAATTTATTTATTAAAATTAATAATAATTATTAATTAATTTATTATTCCGATCATTTGTTAATTATATATCATTTATTAAAGCTGTCAAACTTTAAAAATAAATCCTTTGCTGCCATTTTTAATTTAAAAATTGTCGTTTTCTCTTGCTGAGCTCATTTTAGACTCAGTTTTTCATAATTCGACTTTTTTGGATAAATCATATTTTCTTAATGGACCTCTCAGTCATTCTAATTTCATTCTCATGACTTCGAATCAGCCAATTTACACTGCATATGAGTTTTAAAATACTTCAGACCAATGTTATTGTCTAAATGTAGGGTTGCCACAATTGCCAATCATTGATACGGGACGTTTAGGTGCCAAATAAATAAAATATGAAAAAAGTGGGTACGTAATAGTTCATTTTACTCTGATAAGAAAAAATTAATAAAGTTTTAGCAATCTTGCAAAATTAACTCGTAGAATAATGGAAAAAGACGCGAGGTTAACCCTTTTTTAACCCAGTCACACTTTAAAGCTGATTTTACTTTCTTAAATATATCATTTTTTTTTCCTTTCACATAATTATAAAATTGGACGCAAGTTATTTTAAAATTATAATGACAAATCAAAATTGCTTCAATTGTCACCAGTGATGGAGTTTAGGAAGCAAACGGGACAAATAGTAGTACAGGACTGAGTAGTGAAATATGGTGACAGTCTCGTATATACGGGACGCATGGCAACCCTATCTAAATGGCTTCTCTTTCTTAGGGATGGCGGTTATTGCGAAAATAACAGGTTTTCGGTTATTCAGGTTCTTTTCACCTCCGGTTTAACCTGGCGGTTATAACCGCTCAAAATAACCGGTTTTCGAGGGTTTTTTATTTAAAAAAAACGCCGTTTGTAGACAATTTTTTTATTAATATTGTTTTTGCAGGAAATCAATCCATTGGCCAATGTTTATCTGTTCATAAAGTCTCTTTCAGTAATCCACCAACCAACAGACGCCTCAGGAAGCGGTTGTCGTGGATTGGCCTAAGATGGTGAAATTCAAAGCTTCATAACTTGGTAAATTCTAGTCTAATCAAACATAAAATCGAGCCTATCTTCCGATCCGTTTTTTTTTTTTTTGCCCGGTTATTTGATTTAAAAAAATAACCGGTTATAACCGGGACAAAAAAATAGCCGAAAAAACCTTTTAACCGAAGCAAAAAATCTGTATTTCGGTTAAAACCGGTACGGTTTTTCCGTCCCTACTCTTTCTAACTTTTATGAACCGAGCAGAAACTCGCAAGCCTGAAACTCATGTGCACGAATTCACTTATGATCGTGACCCAGGGGCGTAGGTTGTTAAATTGTTTTCTGCGATGTTTTGTGAAAACAACTATATCTCAGATGTTGTTTTGCAGTTGGTTGCTGAGAATATAGCTACCTATACCATCTATATATATCTACTCAGTACCATCTGAACAATATTTTTTATTTTTAATATTTGGAATTGGATTTTAGTTTTATTTTATATAAGCTAATACTCTATGACTATCCCACACAAAAAAATTGAATTTATCGAAAAGTATTTGTAAAATTTAACTTTTTTATTGAAAAGTATTTGTAAAAAAAAAAACCTTTTTTTAAATCCCTAAGGCTTTTATAAATATGCATATTTTTTTGCAGAATTTTTTTCCATGTTCCTCATAATATGCTACATAAAACTCGGTATGGATTTCTGTCTACTGCTGTTATTTAATTTATTATTATTATTTTTATTGTTAACCACACAAAAAATTCTCAAAAATGCATTAATTTTGACTTGGACATTTTTTTAAAAAAATTACTACACATCTTAGAGCTAATTCCATAGTAAGTTCTACAACACTTATATTTCCGAACATGCATAAAAAATTTCACACGCCTCCTTCAATTATTAAAAAAGCCTTAGGGTTTCGAAAAATAGTATATGAATAAAAAATACAACATTGAGAAATATCAATTTAAAGTTTTCATTCCTTCAATAACTTGATATAAAATCCTTAGAATAGCTTGTAAGTTTCACAAAATCTTAATTAACTTATTTTAAACTGCTTACCACAAAAAGATGCAAGAATTTGTGGCAATGAAATATTATAATTGTATAATGCATATATAAAAGGAAAACAAAGGAAAAATCAATATTTCATAAAATTTAATCTTAACAATTTTTTATCGAATAAATACCTTTTTCGGAGCTGATTTCATGCAAAGTTCTGCCCCTAGAAAAAAATTACAACAGGCATAAAAATATATACACCTTTATTTCCCTTTTTCTAACGAATTAATTTCTCCTTGCGTTCACGAGCTAGTTTTAGTTTCTTCTGTACGAAATTGTACAATATTATTGTCCTTCTTTTTGTTTGCTATACCCTCCTATAGTCTTTACACATGGCCAAAATTCCTGCTGCCTTGTTAAGTTGCATTTTATTTTCATTTTGAAGAATTTTAAGCTTTTCAGAAACTGCAATGATCTTGAAAGTGCGCGTGGCAACATTGTTTACTCTTCTATCATGAATAAAAAATTATTCAAAAACTTAATAAAAAATGCAGATACGGCGCTGAAATTTTACAGGCGTATTTAGAATGATTCAAGGTATCATATGAGCCAATAAAAAAAATTTCGATAACCCGATGATTTTTTGGGGTACTGTGTCGCTTTAGCAAATCATAACGCAGTTTTAAAAAGTTCGTATTTTAAAAGATCGAAATGAAAATTTCAACAATTCTGTCATTTGACTCCTCTTTAATTATTTGTTCCATATTTCAAATTTTGAAATGAAGTTAATAATTTTAATAATCTGCTTATATAAGTATAGAGCGGTTAAAAATTATTCACGTTAACTGTGGAGTTTCAAAGAGCGTATTGAAATAAAGGTGAAAATTTCTAAATAGTTTCATACAATTAAAATTCAAGCAACTGAATAGATTTTGATTTTCAAATTTTGCTAACAAATATTGTTAAGCATAAGGAAAGTTTTGTGACAGTTAATTAAGTAGTTAATTTTATATTGATTAAAATTTATGTTTCCATATATTTAAAAAATTATTTTATCTTAAGAGATATAATTCCTGTTGTATTAAAATATGATAGATATTTTAAGTCGTTTCACATATTTTTTCCCGAGTTGTCACTCACAGAGTTCAATAAAATTTTGCATCATTCTTTAAGAATTAGTAATAACTCATGGAAAAAATTAGCTTCGGTGATTTTAAAAAAAAACATTTGGTACAGTCTATAACTTTTCGATAAGCTACGAGATTTAAACATTTTTTTATGCTACTGATATTCTCATTTAAAAATAAAAATATATATAAAAGTTATATTTATTTTTTAAAAATACTTTTATGCGCATCTGTCAAGTATTAGCATTAATTTCTTTTTACTTTCTCGCATATAACATTTGCATCATAAAATAATAACTTGATAACTGTAAACTTCGTTATAAGAATTCATTATGTTATATAAACTTCAAATTTTGCTCACACATAATGAAGTATACGGACAGTTTTAGTGGAGGCTTTCGTAACAATTAATCAAATAGTTCATTTTTATAAATAAAAGACATAAAATATTTTTATCCTGAACAACGCCAGGTTAACAATTAATCAAATAGCTCATTTTTATAAATAAAAGCCATAAAATATTTTCATCCCGAACAATTAGTGCTTAATAAAACTATTGACTGCGTAATAGGCTATTGTTTTTTTTTCTCAAGTCAGTTCAAAGATTCCCCCAAAATTGCCGCACATTTAAAAATAAAACTCAAAACATTAGACAACTCCCACGTAAAACATTTGAAAAGGCGAAGGTGGGGCATTTTGCTTTACATCAAAACTTTTTAAAACTCATTGCTGCATGTAAATAGTCGCCTGACCTACTTTAACTCGTATCCAAAACAGAGAGACGGTCGGTTGACACTGCAGCGCAGCGCCTCCTGGCGAACCGAATACCTCGTGGGACCGCATTGTTTCCGAGGCCACGCCACGTGGTTGCCATAGTAATGGAGTGAAGGGGTCGCACGTGCTCTCTGCGATCCGCAGCGCGGGTGTTTTCCTGCCGAATTCGCGAGTGGGGTCGCAATGCGGTACAGCAGAGATCGCGACTTCGATCAGTCCAAGGGGGGGGGGGGGACAGGTAAAATCGAAGACCCTCGCAGGCACAACGATTTCCAGTGACATCACAGAGGCAAGGGGAAGCGTCTTCCAGACGATAATAAAAATGGAAAGGTGATGTTTTCTGATTCCCAGTCAGGGGTCATCGATCGCGTTCACGCTGGATATCAAAAAAATTAATATTTTTTGCCAGACCTTATAATTGAATTATTCGTGCTGACTGTTCCTGAATACTATTCTAAGATGAAAAAAAGTCTTTCGACTTGAGAAACATTTCAATACATCTTCATTTTCGGGAAATTTTATTCATTTAAATAATTCAATATAGGATACCCCCAAAAAATGTGTACACACTTTGAACTTCTGACATGAAGAATTGGACATAATCTTAGCTTTCTAATTCAAATTAATTGTACGAACGTAAAATCAGGGAAGTATTGGGAATAGTGCAGTAATTGTCTATATACACTGCTGATAGCAAACATCGCATATCCATTATTGTTGGGATGCATAGTGTGGAGCTATAAACGTAATGTTTCATTTCTCACGCATCGCGGATGAGATCTGATGACCGCAGGAGATTTTTTAAGTTGATATTTATAATCAGCAATGTCGGGAAAATTCTGTACATATAAGGTTTATTGTTTAAAACTTTAAAATAAATGTTTTTTCTCCACACTTCTCACGTTTTCTTTCAAGCCATAAGGTAATAAAAAGGCTAGATTCGAAAGGATATTTAGGTTTGTTGGGGAAAATTGGTGACAATATCTGTAGAAAACCCAAATGCGGCCATATGAAAAAACATGGATTCCAAGCAACACCGGATTATCAGCTAGTTCTTGTTAAAAATTTACTTCCTTGATATAATAGTATGCACCTATGCATTGACTATATATTCTGACAGATCATCCAATAGCATAACTGCTAAAGATAAACGATTAATTGAACAATAAATATCGCTTAGAAGCAATCTACTTAATAGTTACTCCTCTATTAATGAAATATGTCGATCGCATACAATGGGAAATAAATGGATATGGCATCTGTTCTTTTTCCAAGAAGCCCTTTTTCTGGATACCAAACCATTGTTTCTATGCTGGTTTTCCCAGCTTAGTATCTATACTTATAAAAGGCAATGTTTGTGTGCGTGTGTGTGTGTGTGTTTGTCTGCGATGTCCAGACGAATCTATTGCACTTACAGCCATGAAATTTGGTACACAGGTAGTCGTAATGGTGACTGAATGCACCTCGAAGCCGAAATTTTAAATTTTAATCTAGAAATTTTTTTATTTAATGTTTTGTGTTGTTTTGGTTGATTTTTCGCACTAATTTCTCAATAGAATGGTTTCGAATAATTGTACGACAAAAATAGATAGACCATCGGAAAGAGCACGCGATTTCCGTTCTAATGAAGTTGGTTTTGAATTTCTAACGTAATTTACTGAATTTTGAGAATTTTTTAAAAAATAGTCAGTTTCACCATGTAAATGTTAGTTTTGTTTTTAAATTTGTTGCATCCGACTTTCTAATAACACCATTATTTTCAATTTTTTTCAGCTTATAACTAGAACGGTTCTCTCTGATTTAAAACAAGAACGGTTAAAATATCTTTTCCCGTTTTTTTAAAATTAAATTATTCCTGGGCAGATGAAAGTTATTTTTGTCGAGCGAAATTTCTTTAGCGACAGTCTTCCGGAACGCAGCTTTCAATTTGATTGGATGAAGGGTCAGGTGACGTCATAACCTTCGGAGCTTTTTGTCATGTTCTAAAAATTTTTTTTCATTTTGTTGAAGTCCTGATTCCACGGGCAACAATTTTTTTATATTGTTTTGGATTAATGTACTCTGTACTGTTTTTCTACATGTTATTATCGCGAAAAAAATAAGCGGGAAAATCTATAATGTGTATCTTTTGTTTTGAAAAATTTTTCGTGTCATTGTGGGCGATTTTTTTTTTATTTTGTTGAAGTCCTGATTCCACGGGCATCGCCGTGCGCGTACTGCTAGTAGTGAAATAAAATACATGGCTGCAATATTTATTTCTTGAAAATCGTTCTCAAAAATCAAATAAACTTTTGATGACGATCCATCTTCTTGATAATTATTATCTTCGAAAATTGCTTTATATTGTTAAAACTTCAATACTTAGCACATATTCGTGGACTAAGAATTATTGAGTTTTACCTTTATAATGTATTGTGATATTTGTAAATATATCATAAGAAAAACATTTCCTAAAATGTCTATTCTAAGAATATTTTTAAAACATTTAAAAAAATTTAATAAAATAAAAAAATTATTTGCCACAAGCAAATATCAAAAAGTAATAGAAATAGGGTGTAAAAGCCACAGTATTTTTTGCTTAGTGAACATTACCCGGCAAGGATGGAAAAAAATGTGTTAGAGAATTCGAAGTTATTAATTTGTGCGATGTTGTTGCAAATGATTGTAAATATTTCATGTTAGAAAAATGTCTATTCTTTGTGTAAGTCGAGAATAAATGTAATGTTGGGTAGGAAGGCGTTATCGTACTTCATCTAATACTTGACATACAGTACATATATACATATACCACAGCATACCCCCGAACTTGGAGCCAGGGCGGCTCCCTGTCGGTTGTGTGGGTATGTGTGAAACTTTATTCAGAAGAACAAAGCAAAAAAAAACCCTTAGATATTTTAACAAGCACATTATACAATTTTGATTTTAAAAAATCACAAAATAATAATATATATGTTGAACACAATAAAAACCGTGTTCTAAGTTGTATAATCGATGCTCAATATTTCGAGTCGTCACCAAGTTGATATGTTTGTAAGGAATGTCATGTATCCAAACAGGTAGGAATATTTGTGAAGAGCCATCGGTCCAGATGAATGCACAGTTTACAAGAAGCCAGAGTGAGAATTATGAGCCATTAATAAGGCAGTCGTATTCTAGGAGGAAGATTATTTAATTTGGATCTTGAGTGAGCATTCTTAAGAATGTCTTTTTCCAAAGTAATATATAGGCAGTGCTAGGAGTAGAAAATTGGCAAGAAGAGGTGAGCGGACATGATGTTGCAAAGTGAATTGGAGAGCCCACTTCTTCACAGCTGCATAAATCTGTGGATCGGAGATGAAATTTGTGTAAATAAGTTGTAAAAGGTCCAAGCTCACTAAAGAACATAATCTCAAATCTGGACCATTTATGATGTGTTGTTTCTTATTCCACTTGTTCTAGTCCTCAGTTAGACCAAGTACAAGAGTCCGCTCGTCCACAGAAAATAACGAACCATCGCAGGACTTCCAAAGAGGTTCCACTTCTCCAGCTCCGTACATGAAAGTCAATACTATAGGCGAACGATTCATGGTAAAGGAAGAGAGTGCAGCTTATGTTGGCACTAGACCTTGGACACCCGAGGGAAGAATTCTGACTTTGTCCATTGCCTTTATGCTTTAGCTGGGTAAAATGGAATGGTCTTCACGCCTTGGATGTCCCTGCCAGGAGAAAAAACTCCAGACGTACATCGCCCATTCCACCCAAGGCCACCACCCCGCCACGCTGAGGCAGCATAATAGAACTTGGGGGGGGGGATTTATGATGTTTAAGGGAGGGATCCGGGAGAAGCTCATGAATAAGGAGGCCCGTATTTGCAAAATCCCATTCCGATTTCTATTGATAAAGAAGAGCTTGAAGTACAATATTTCTGGCATAGCATAATGGCAAGGGAACAGGAGTTGAGATTCCCTCCGTAACAGCTCTCCTGGCGAGATTGTCCTCTGAATATGGTTGCCAATATGGCCCTATGCGCTCTGATCCATCCAGTAGATAAGTGTTTATTAATAAGCAGCTTTTCTTGGATAATTCTTGCAATTCGACGAGTTGTAAATGGATTAGAAATAGACTGTAGGCAAGAGAAACTGTCAGTCCAGATTTTCCTTGAGTCAGAAGTACTAGAAAGGGGAAATCAAATGCTTCAGAAATTGCCAATAGTTCCGCCTGGAAAATACTATTATTTATTGAAAGTTTTACCATCCATTCTTTCTCTAAGTGACAACTGTCGCCAAAATAGACGAAAGCTGAACCAGTACCATCGTTTTTCCGGGGGGAACTATCGGTAAATAAAGAATTTTGTATTCCAGTAACAGAATCTTCAGGATCTGTTAAAATTTGTTTTTCAGTGTTAAAATAGGCTGGTTAAATTGATGGTCCTTTAAAAACTGTTTCAAAATCATTTGGATCTAAAAATGAATTTGGCAGGGAAATTGTTTCTCTAATTCTGCTCAATTTAACGAAAAAGGCTTCTTTCCTAGCTACTAGATGAAGAGGAGGAAGACCTGTGATAATTTGAGGGCTTGAGGTGGCTGTTGCATGATACGCTCCGGTGATATTTAAAAGAAATCTGCGTTGAATAGTTGCTAATTTTCTTTTAAGACGTTTAATCAAATCTAAAGTCCAGACTATTGCCCCATGACACAACATCTTTTCTACTACTCTCTTTATATAATTCTTCTATGATTTTTGTTTAATCCCCAATTATTCCTTGCAATTAGAAGCAATTTTTGGTGAAATTCAGTTGACTTTAAACCTCTTTCTAGAATATGAGGGACCCAATTAAGCTTTTCATCAATAATGACTCCTAAATATTTGATTTCTCGAACTTCAGTAAGACGTCTATTGTTACATTTTACCCTAGGTGGATTAATGAGGTGTCCTATATACATATTGTGCTTTGTCCAGAGAGATAGTAAACTTATGTTAATTAGTCCAAGCAGAAAAACTATTGATTGTATCCGTGGCAGAGTTTTGAACTACACTTTTAGTCTTCCCAGTGATGACAAGCGCAAAATCGTCCGCAAAGGCTTGTAGATGGACGTTATTTGGCCATTGATATTTTAGTATTTCATCTGCCACAAAGTTCCAAAAAAGAGGAACTCTACAGGATCCCTGCGCACATCCTCTAGTTTGATTTCATTTGACAGGATCCAGTTAGATCTGAATGGATACTATCCTATTGGTCGGTTATAAATTATAATGTTAGCGATTCAAAGATGTTTGACTTGGCGGCAATTTTGTCAACGGCGGCAAATAAAGAGGAATAAAGGAGGTTATCAAAGGCGCCTTTAATATCTATGGATATAAGCAAAAAATATTTACTAATTGAGCTTCCTTAATTAGCTTCTTGAGCTTTTGATACCAAGGTATAAAGTGCAGAACCCATAGATTCACCTTATCTGAAGTCATACTAAAGCGGATATAATGAATTTGCCTTTTCAATATCATTAGTGAATCTTTGCAATAGTAGTTTATCTAATAACTTACCTATAGTAGGCAATAAATTTATAATTCGATAAGAAGATATCGTATTTTTATCTTAAACTTTTTTATGGAACAATGCTATTACATACAGTACAGTAAAACTTCGACTAACCGTCACCGTCCGAACTAGGGCTGTGACGGATAACAGAAATTTCCTAATACATATAAACAGTAACGTGATTTCACTGCTGGTTTGGAAAGAAAATGAAAATAAAATTCTTTAAAAGTGAATAGTAGATACATAATTTAAAATAATTTGGGAAAAACACATTCACCGAATCGGCCAGCCTCAACCACTCGACCAATTTCGACATTTTTTTTCATCTCAAAGGATATGACGTCTAGATATGTCATCAATGTCGTTTGCCCCACCACCACCACGCATTTTTGAATGAAATCGAAAAAACACTTCTCCTCTGTACAATGTGTATGGGTAAAGCTTGTAGAAATCCCCCAGCCCCAACCACCCGACGCATTTCGACAATTATTTTTTAATTGAAAGGGTATGATGTCTAGATATGTCATCAAGGGTCGCCTGACCCCCCACCCCCAATGTTCGATCGAAATCGAAAAAACACTTCTCCACCATGCATTTTCTTCTCTTTTATTTTCCGATTTCTTTCAAACATAGGGGAATGGGGGGGGCAGGCGACCCTTGATGACATATCTAGACGTCATAACCTTTCAAATGAAAAAATAATTGTCGAAATGCGTCGGGTGGTCGGGGTTGGGGGATTTCTACAAGGTTTAATAATTTGTTAGAAACATTCACTGAGTCCGCTAGCCTCAATCACTCAACCGATTTCGACATTTTTTTATTTGAAAGGTTATGATGTCTAGATATATAATAAAGGGTTGATTGCCCCCTTCCATCCCCCATTTTCGAACGAAATAAAAAAAAACACTTCTCCTCTGTACATTGTCTATGGGTAAACATTGTAGAAATCCCCCAGCTCCAACCACCCGACGTATTTCGACAATTTTCTATTTAATTGAAGGTTTATGACGTCTAAATATGTCATCAAGTGTAACCTGCTCCCCACCAACCCCCATTTTTGATTTTAAATCTAAAAAACACTTCTCAACCATACATTCTCTAAATGATTTTTCAATTTCGTTCGAAAATGGGTGGTGAGGACAGAAGACTCTTGATGACATATCTAGACGTCAAAAGCTTTTATATGAAATAAAAACTATCGAAATCCGTCATAGTGGTTGGAGCTGGCAAACTGTCTGAAGGTTTTACCATATTATTTTAAATATATAGATCTCAACAGTTGAATCAAAATGGCGTGTCAAAAATATTGTGAAATACCTATTGTGGGTGATGGAAACTGTTTATTTAGGGCGATATCATTCTGTGTTTATGGATCTGAAGACTTTCATGCCGAAATTCGTGAGAAAGTTATACAAAACATTACAACGAGATGGGGTTTATTGAAAGGTTTTACAATTTTAAAGGAATCTGTTTGTCTACTAAGAATGTGAAATCTACTATGGTGTTATGGTCTGTTCCACTGATCTTCATGCAGTATTTAAAACTGAAAAAAATAGTGGCTGAGAGCCTCGAAGCAGCCAGGTGGCAAGGACAATGCTGAGCAAAGTGGGTGCTGGCCGCGAACCCGCCCAGCGGAAGGCGAGAACGGCTAGTTGTATTTAATTTTAGAAAACGATCAATATACACTTCAATGTAAGAGTAGTAACGTACAAAAATGTATTGTAATACTAAAAACCAACGTTTAAAAACCTACGTTACATTTTTTTAGATGATGAAGAATAACAGAAACTCACGGTTAAACAAGTGACTGTCAATCGAAGTTTACTCTATAGCATCCTTTGAAGGGCTGCATTAAATTTGTTAGAGTCCTCTGGATCTGAAAGAAGTTTTGGTGGTCTTTGAAAGCATCACACATATAGGCTTACATATTTCGACTTGTTTACGCTTTAAAGTAATACTGTGTAGTCTTCAGGGTACAGAATTAATAAAACTTCACTCATTCTTTTAATTGGAGGCTTTGACGGTCGCAGTGGCCAGGTAGCAGAGTCTCGGCTTCAGGACCGGTAGCTCGGTTTGGTGTATTCGACACCCGGATCAGCTAAACATCCTTTGTCAGTGGGGATCTTTTGGGGTTTCGTCACGGTCAACTTTTTTCCCACTGTGAGGTATGATCCAATCAGGTGTCGTGTAAGTCACCTGACAGCATTTCAAAGTTAAGAGGTCTGTACCAAAAGAGCCTACATGTAGCTTCAAAGCAGACGCCGAACTAAACTTTAGCCTTTAATTATTACACATGCATGATCCTAGCTATGTTATCGACCTATGCGTATTTACAAGTGATGTCGCTTTTAGATTTGTGTAGTTATATTAACATCCCATTTTGAAGCAACACGAAGACTATTTTGGGACGCATCTCGTAATTTTGAACCGTGATCAGACGAAGAGGACGACACTTGATTTGGCAGCCTCTTGTCCATACTTCCGTACCCAACAGTACAAACAATTTGTGTCAAAATTTATTTTATTATTATTATTATTATTATTATTATTATTATTTGTTCATTTTTTATTCAGAACAGTTTTTTTATATTTGTGTTTAATTGTGTATATTTTCCAAACTTTTTGTGTGTTTCCTGCATGTTTTATATTTAATCAAGTTCTGTTGTTTAAATGTTTTTTATCAGTTCTGTCTGTAAATGTCAAACTCTTTAAGAGTGTGTTGCCCAGACAAGGCATATATTTTTTCTGATTCAGTAATTTCTCCAGTTTAATTTTTGGTTTTTTCATAAGTTTAAACCATGGGGGAGGGGACAATTTAAAGTTGTTCGGGGTATGGTATGGGTTCCCAGGGCCCTGTGGTGGAAATTGTTGTACTCATCCACCCTGTACCCACCCAACTGGTTAGATAACCCTTGAGGTTATAGGCACCAGGGTGTGGAGTGACGTCCTGTCATGTCCATACTTCCGCGCCACACCAGCGGGAGGAGTTTGACCCATGGCGTCGCATTTAACGTGCAGCTGGCTCACATTGACAGCGGATCTTCGGTGCAGTAGAGTTTCGTACATGGAAACCTCCGGAGCCGAAGCCAAGACCTTACCGCAAGGTCATTCGGCCGCAAGTGATATCGGAAACGATATATGTATCGATATATTGCATAATCGCGCGCTTCATTGACGTTAATAGTCTTACTCAATATTAGACAAAAAAATTAAAATCGTCGCTCTCGTGAACATTGTAAGAATAAATTAACCACTAATTAACTTTTTGGAAACTATGACATACAAGCAGATAATTATGTAAACAGAAAAGGATATTTAATCAATTAGACTCAGATTAAAAATTAATAAAAAAAACAAAATTTCAGGGAAAATTTTAATGTAAGAAGAATTATTTTACAAAGAAAATATGAAGCAGGATATAGGGCAAAATAAATAAAAGAGTGTAAGAATTATGAGCAGTAATAGTTCGATGCGTATTACATTCTAAGTGTGAATTCCGCGTGCGTCACTTCACGCTAATTATGTGAGCAGGAATTGAATCCATTGTTTTTGCTGTTGTATTTTCTTAGCTCAAGAAGTCTAGTAGAGCTGGATCAAATTCATGAGACCAAAACTATCCAGGAAATTAAGAAACAACAATAGGTTTGCAGTAGCTTCTTTTCAACTCCAGACGAGAAAAAATATATCCTCAGCGAGATGTCTGCTTGGCTTTGAACTTATTGCGCATCTGGGAAATCTTCAGGTCAAGTAAGATTG